>VICI01001202.1:0-24774 GCA_019593645.1 Akabosia matsudoensis | reverse complement strand
AGCGGATGACCGCAGTTGAATAAGAAATTGTGATAAAAAGCAAAAAGCCGTTTTTGATGAATAGTCGTGTTAACAAGACCAATATGCCTCAAACCGTGAACAATGTCTATCTTGTATCTATGCTAAATGTAATACACATAGGCGACAGACGAACTTGTAATGAGCCACGCATGTTTGGATAAAGGAATTACAATAGTCTTCATAAAAATTAAGCCGAACACTGATTGACATTAGTAGTTCATGTACCTTAGGGGAATTTACATGAATTATGAAATAGTTATCTATGTATATTTGAATCGAAGTGATCCTCGTCTTCCGTCTAGCCGCCATTTATTTAGAGAGTTTGACAAAGGAAGCTCACTTACAGCATGAGCACGCACCACCAAGTAGAAATAAGGAAGGTAAATTAACAAAACATTAAAATCAGTTCAACACCTAACTAGTTATAAATTAATGGATCGCATCACACATTTATGGTGTATACAGGACGAATTGAGTGCAGGATGCATTGATGCATAATGCATAATAATATTAAATTTTTCAAGAAACTCTTTTCGTGCATGAGGCAAAATTTTAATAAGTCATGAGTTTGACGAGTTTAGTTTTTCATATCACACTTGTTGAAAAGCACATTCTTTTTTTAAACATCGTCTTCCTGTTCACAATAGGTCATCGTCTAGTCATTGTTTCATATTCATAAACTGTTCCCTGTAGCAAATAAAAGCATTTTTTGTGTGAATCCGTTTGTATACTTCAGTCATCATTGTATGCAAATGGATTCCCGTTTTATCCTGAAACGCATACGATTATTCATGCAACGATTGTTTTAGCCCTATGACATCTTCATCAATCAGCCCTCATAAGGGTTAATCAGGGATTTAATCACTGTGTGATTTATTGTGCCACCAGCATAGTCCAAGTATTAAAAATGATGATATATTAGGTATTGTTCTTGGCACTTGATCTCATCGAAATCTAATTCCATACTGCTATTGCCAGCTATTAATACCCGTCCATTTATTTCCCCAAACTTTTTTCTTTTCTTTGCGCTTATGTCTATCATTATCTGTATCGCCAACTTTTACAAAAATATTTATGAAGATGACCAGATAAAGCTTGTATCTTTAACCTATGCAACTGCTCCACTTAGCATTCAGCATTACTCGCGTACATCAAGGTGTACCTACTTTCTTTTCGTCCATCTCCTCCCTCACGGCGTGGAGGAGAAATACAAAAAAATGTCAGCAACCACTCCCATTTTTCCATAAAAGCTTAACACCATATTATTACTATCGCTTGCCATTTCAAAAAAGTTGCAAGGTTAAACAAAAGACGTTTTTTAATGATTCAAAAAAAAAGTTCCGCATTTTATAAACGATTTCATATTCCAGTTTGGCATTACGGTTGATTTAGAGCTGCTTCGTTTAATAATCTCACAACAAGACAGGTTTTTCGTACAGACGAAGACATTCAAAAAGATCAGAGAAGATGCCTTATAACTGTGGGCGTCTTCAATGAAGAAAGAACGCAGAGAATTGTTAACCCCGCAAAATGATGTTATCATGCTGCTATCCAGCTGTTCGGAAATAGTTGTTTTTCTTCAATTACCTTTAAATTTATAAGATTATTATCACCAAACTCAATTACGCCATGCTACTATTCAGCTCTAAAGTGATTTTGGAAACTGCCGTGTAATTGCAGCCATTACAATAAAAAGCCTATTTGGATCAAAGTGATTTGTCTCAATTTTCAATGTCAAAACACTTTGCTCGCTCCAGATTTTGTGAGACAAACACTTCTCTTTAGTAATCTTCCCGGATAGCCTTGACGTTTTACCCTTTAACTAGCCAACTGGCTTTTTCTACAGCTCTTCGTGTACGCCAACATTCTTCCTTCCGTTGTAAAAACACAAAATGCTAACAAAGATTCATCACGCAATCTTCATCATAATCATGACCGTCTTACCTCTTGCATACTTTTTTATTTTTCCCCCTTTTGACTACCTTCCAGCAAAAGTTAATTGTATGCAGTCGTGCATCTTCTTCCTCCATAATTACTTTTTAGTTTCATCATCGCTTGAGTATTCTCATCTCACCCGAAAAACTGGAAGCTTGTCAGATCATAAATTATCTGCCTGTTTATATCGCACAAAAAACAAAAGTTTCAACAGACGCATTTCATCTGCCAAAACAGCCAGTTTTGTAACTCCTTTGGAGGTAGATATTGCGACTCACCATATGAAAAATCTCAGCCCAATACAACATACAACGATACAACCAAAAAATTATTTATATTCATAATATTTATCCTGCCAGCTTCCTACAACGTTTTCTTCATAAAACTTTTGTCAATGCCAATAAATATCTTGAGAGTAATTCCAACTGCACTTGTGTTAAGCCATACATCTTTATTTGATTTTTTATGATCATATCGCATGGATTTATGCGTAACCTTGTACAAAAAAATTGTTTAAACCTCTCTTCTATAAAAAGCTTCTTAAAAACGGTTTTCTGTAACGTATTTACAGCCTTCAGCATTGTCATTCAAATAAGATAAAGAAGTTTATCAGTTAACATAAGTTAAATGCTACGAAATTCTATTGTTCATACTGGCTGTGCCAATGATTAACTGACATGCTAATAGCATTAGGCCCACCAAATTGTGTTATGGGCTATGCACGAATCCATAATTCATTAGTCAACTTGATGATAGCGATGAAAAAATGTTGATAAGCAGAATAAAAAACAATCTTTTATAGGAGGAAAGTGAAAACGAGGTAGAAAAGAGTTATTGGATTGCACTGAGAGACGTGACAAGATATGCTAATTTAAAGTACACGATTAGATGTCTGTTGCAGTGACTTTCATTATTAGTTTCATTAGAGTACAAAATGATGGCATATAAGAACTAGTCAGTCCATTTAAATGTTTTTTAGTAACATAAATGACCATGTTCTTGATCTATGTTATTACAAACAAAAATCTGATTTTTTCGCAGAAACAAGCGAAACTTGATATTTCGGTTGCAAAAACCAGTGACGATGATATTAACCAGGGCAAAACGACAAAAAAATGGAAGTATGTGGGTCTACCTATGTGTCAAATTTGCTAAACACTATTGAAAACAAATTCGTGTTAAAGTGTATAAAAGTAAAAATGAGAATGACGAACTCCCCATTTTTTAATTATGCAAAACCAGAATAGACACAAGATCTCTCGAACAGTAGGGATGAGAACCCACACTGGCTGGATTGAAAATAAAATTACATCAAAAACTTACGACAACGTAATCCCATACAAGAATTTTAAAGAGTTATGCTTGTCCTTGCCAAAAAAAAACTATCTACTTGTTAAAGGTGGAGTGGCCGTTATGTGGGCTTGGGAGTGGAAAACCACATGAATTTCGAGAGATAACCTACAGACCTCCTGTCGTAATGTAAACGACGGAGTTGTAAGCTGAAACTTTTCGGTGTGTGGTTTCATTGGATTTCTAGTGCGGGAAACCATTCCAAAAATATGATACTTAGGCAAAATAAGTACAGCCACTCGACAAACAATAGAGACGCTTTGTAACTGTGACCTTCCAGAATGGTTTTCACACTGAAATTAACTATTCAGAGTGCGTTCTCAAGAGGAGATGGAAAAATGCAGCTAGAGAGGATTTTGGATTTAGCCAAGAGCTTGTTCTACTTGACATGACATTCAACCAAAAAGATAATCAGGTTTATTACAAAATCCATGAAAAATCATGCTCAATCACATTGAAGTCTAAGCGAGAGAGAGAGAGAGACCGTGTTGAGGTGAGAGTCAATTTGGTCACGGTGACAAAAAAAGGCTTAGACAAAAGTTACAACGCTAGTATTCGCAAAAAATAGTAAAAGGGTTAAAATAGTAAATACTGGCTGCTGTTTTCAGTTGGAACAACAACCGTTTCAGCCGTAACAATGTTAATGAATGTTCTTTCTAGATTACAATCATGCTGGTATTTTCGTTTACTGCAAAAGTTGCAGCATATTTGTTTTCGGATTTTTGTTTTTCACACAATCCTCGTTTTCAGGAATTTCCAAAGCCTTTTATCATCTTGCCATCTTGTCATTTCCAATACAGGAAACATTACAAACAAACACGTTGTTTAAAAATGATACCAATTACTCACTTATCTATTTTTACGCAATTTTCTACACTCTCGCGTTCTCACAAAGCGCATCTCCATCCAGCCAAAAGCAAGAATTCTTTCCCGAGTTTCATGACAGATAAGCTTTTGAAGCATCACTGGAAAAAAAGATAAACTCTTTCTTTTCCGGCAAAGACATCATCATCAAGAAAAATATTTTTACTTGGAAGCCATCACACTTTCCAACCCTCCTGTAATCTTCCACGTGGATAGTAGGCCAATAATGCTTACCAGCGAAGACCGATTTTCTTCCCCCAGAATTATTATGACTTCTCCTAAACATTCTATTTCATCCGATAAACACAGACTTAACTTGTTTCAAGACGATTTTTTTGTCAATCTCATTTTTTATATTCATGTTACAGAAAAAACGCACATTAAAATATGTAGCATCCGTGATAAAACCAGAAACTCTAGAACCAGCCATAATTACCCTAAAAATAACAAGTTTTTATGTGATTCTTCTTGTTTATAAAGATTTAACTGGTTGTCATTATTTTACTTGTAACATGTATCCTTTTTAACCAATTCACCATCAAATGACAGATAAAAATATAACCACAAAAAAATTATTTATTAACTTTTACTTATCAACAAGAGTTACGTTTTTTGACGCTTATCTTTTTGAAACATGTTGGTGTACTCTTCCTTGTTCACTGTTTCCCAAGTGTGTAACCAGATTACCCACTAAAGTACCAAAATTAAATAAAAGAGGACATGGTCTGAACGTCTTACTTGTGGTCTAAACGTGGCTTTTCCCTCGTGATTGTTGTCGCTGTTCCCGTTGTTGTTGCTGTGATTAATGCCGTTCTGATTGCTGTTGTTATTGATGCCATTACTGTGTTTGGGTCTGGGTGCCATAATGAGTAGATCTCGACAAGAGCCTTTATCTTTGTTGTGGAAGAGTTGCACCATTTTTTTATATTTCAAAATTTTCTCTCGAAAATCAGTGAAGTTATGTTTACGCTTGAGTCACACAGCTTGTCGAACTTATCAAACACTTTGAATGAGTAAACGGGTTATCTTATCTCACTACAACTAACTATTTTTGTTTATAGAACGTGAGGAAATTGAATACTAAATGCACATCTTCCTTCGAAAAAGGAAATGTTTTGAATGTTTTGGAAACAAAATCAGGTGATTTCTCAGCAACAAACGCAATTTTTTCAGTTGCAGGCGCCACTCTACTATGATATCGGAATGAAACCGTTTTTACCTAGTAACCGACAACTACTGATTTCCGCGTCTAGTTATCTCTTATCATGACGTATAGTACCGGTGTTGAGTTGTTAACACCACCGGTTTCATTAGAATCACTATTTCGTAGTGTACCCATTGTTTTCTTCATAACGAAATTAAAACACTAAGCTCTAGGTTCATAAAGATGACGAAATACTAAGAGTAGCTTTCAAGAAGAAGGTCACACACAGTATTACACGCAAGAATCGTTTCACATAGTCTCAAAACGTTTGGCCACTGTGCGATCTGATTAACAACTAATTCGTCATGTATTCGTCAATGCCTTTTTGGCCTCCGTTACTGCTATCAACGCAACGGTACTCTTTGACTAGCATCTATTTCATATTATGCCAGATTTTTTCTTATCTGCTCAGTCCATTTGTCATTTTTTATTGTTACTCACTCCCAATTTACATAACACCTTGGTGCTAGTCCCTTGTCAAATTCAGAAATGAGGGAGCGTCTTCATTTCAAACTTCTGTTACTTTTCTCACGGTGAAATGTAAAACGCAGCACTTCGTCTACTGACACAAAATCATAAACTATACAAATCGTTGAATGAATTGAATTTTCAAGCTGGTCGACATTCTCAAAAATCCCGTTTTTCTGGCAAGCTGGTGTTCATTTAAACAAAACACCCATGTAAATATTTTCTATACAACCAACTGCCAAACTTTTTTCTTTAAAAAAAATGGGAGCAGTAAGCAACTGAGGAAGTGTTTTGAAACGTCTATCGTAAAAAAACCATGCACGACTATGATTTCCCGTTAAAGATTTCTGGTGATTGTCCTTCCCGTCATATATCTTCTCTAGGTAGTTATACCCATTCGGAGTATTTCGGCAAATGATACGAAGAACATTTGTTGTTTTACTTCCGAGATGCAAACTAACTTGATGTTAAATTATTCACAAAGAAAACACTCCCCTTTCCAACAATTATTTACACTTAATTTAAGTCGTCCAAAAAGGTCTCTGATAATTTGGGTGCACACGCATGTGTCACTACTATGCGTAGGACACACGAAAATCTTTTTGCTGCACCCACAACATAACAAAACCAGACAGAGTGGCAACTGGAATTTTTTGGTGAAAATTAGAATCGTGTAGGAATACAAAAAAAATTATGTCCTGTCGCGTGAGACACTTTAATTACATATCTTTCAAGGGAAGCACCTTCACAGTAGCACGCAATCAATCACAGCAACAACAAAATACAGTATATCCAAATGATAATTTTTGCGTATAGCCGTCCATTACTGTTTGCACAAGTCACCCAAGTCCTCGAAATAAACTAATACGCCTGACTTGCGGTCCAACTCCTTTTCATCAACTGACCAGAGATTTTTATGCAGGAAACTTTTTGGCGAGTATCATGAACTTCTCTACATGGAAATGCGAAGGTCTCTCAATTGCACAAAGACAAAACCACCTTTGTGGGCACAGTAGTCGTAAGAGAAGACAAAAAACATACTTTTATTCACATTATGATTATGGACATGTATAAAATATTACACATATTTGTTTGTCCTTTTTGTCATCTTCACCGCGTCACTGATATGTGTGGGTCTGATTGTTACAGATGAAACAGAAAGTTTTTTATCTCTGTTGTCTGGTGGAGTAAGTTGATGAAAAAAAAAGAATATTTTGCTAGCGGATTGATAAATGATTCATAAAGCTACACAGATCACTCTCTCTGAGCGAAAAGTGTATCCAACAAAAACACCAGCAGAGATCTCGGCAAGCAACCTGAGACGACTGACTCTTGTGACGATCAAGCCGAGTAAAAACATACACCTACTCGCAGCACACATTCAAACAAAAATATTAACTTTGCGCTGTAGTAGTGAAGCTGTGTGGTTCACACGTTAAAGACAACAGAGCTCTCCCTCGAAAAAACCCTTTTTTGAACATCCTCGTCTTGTTTGGTAGGTAAATATGTGCTAGTAGAGTGGCTTGGCTATAGGCTGGGTGAATGGGGATGTTGCATGCTTTCGTGCGATATTAGAATAAAAAATTTTATATTGCAATTGACGCAATTTGACTCTGCTATGGGTAATCTTTGTATCGGTTTTGTGTCTAAATGCGCAGTGGTTGGTTATTCTATTCTATTCTTTTATTGTGATTGCCGGTATAAAAAAGAGCAAACATTGGAGAGCTTGTGTATTTACCTGGACAAATATTATGGTCCATGAGATTTGGTTAAAAATAATATTACGAAAGTCGAAGTATAGCGTATTTAGGGGTAATGGGGTTATTATTCTAATGGCGATGATCAGAATTCGAGATGTAGCAAAATCTACGTCTTTTGTGAGACCGAAATGGGAAAAATAAAATATAAAGATAAGGTGGAGGAAGCAAGGTAGGAAGAATATGGTATAAAACAATCTGGAGAATGTACGGACTTCTGCTTTTAAAGGATATGGAGGGGAACATATTGGAAGCACAAGGAATTGAAGGTTTGCTGGGTGGTAAATGTTATTCATGGTTATTTAGAGATGCATCCTGTGGTGTGTAGGAGGTAAGATGTATCTTACGAAAAAATATTAAAAGGCAAATATAATCATGCTTATATTCTAGATGTTTTATCTGGACGGAGGCGGGGATGAAAGCGGAGACAATAGAAAATGTTATATCTCGAAAATCAAGTATATACAAGCTTCCAAACTGCATTCTGTACATTAATTTTCGTTCGTGACTTTAAAATTCCGAAGATGTTTGTCCAAGGAATCGATGTAAGATTGAATTTTAACAAAAGAAATATGAGCCATGGACATAATGTTTTCATCATTTTTTTCCTTACTCACGTACATCAATCTTGATCATTGCTACAAGTCCAGACCAACAAAGTAAAGAATGTTTTTAATGTGTATCAAATTGAAAAGTGTTAACGAGCATCTTGAGCCGTCATTCGACATGCCATATCCAACGACACTCCGCATGACAAACTTTGTCTGGAGCCATCGCTTTTTATCCTTTGAAGTACTTTTATGTGATCATTCCGATTTCTTTATGTAGGTTAGAGCGTGAAGACTTTCGCTGAGTCTGATAGGAAAAGGAGCTCTACAGCTAACTTTTCACATATGTCAAACTTGAAGATAGTATTTTTGTAAAATGGCTTATGTAGGTATTATCTCAAAGCTTCTTTGTTACTGGTTTCGTTTTCCTTTCACTATGAAATCTAGCACACAGTTCAAACTAATGTCATGTCACTTTAATCAAGCCCTTGCAACTTGCAATTCCTATTTTGTGGTAATTTACTTTTGATAAACAAAATGCATTTCTAATGATACCCTCGATTATTAACCTGCTGTGATGTGTTTTTTTGCAGGGAAAAGCGAAACCCAGAACACAATGAAAGGTGGAGGAGGAGGAGGACAACAACTGATATGTGTCTGTCTCTTTTATCAATTTATTCTATAAATATTTATATCCTTGAGTACATATATTGTAAGGACTCTCAGATTAGAAACTGATACTCACAACATTAGCCTTTAAATGAAACCCATGTTACGTTTCACTTATGAAAGATGATGATAGTATACGTCTGGGAGCACCGATTATTTTCTAAGCTGCACTGGTTGTGCAGTAAAATAGTTAGATTGGCAGAGACGCCTCAAGTCCCGTGTGGTTCACAAGGATAATCAAATGTGGCCAGTTTTACAGATTAACTTCACCATCACATAAAATGGTTTGGCTGAATGTACCTAGAGATCACCGGTACCGTAATAATATGCACGTGCAATGCAAAGTTTAATTTGATAGGTGTATAATAGAGCAAAAGCCTTATATAGGTATACGATCCATTCAAAATAACATGTTTCGCCGTGTGATTACACATACAAATCCCATTCATTTTTTTTCTTCCGAGTAAAAGTGCAAGGAAGGATATNTTTTCTTCCGAGTAAAAGTGCAAGGAAGGATATGAATGTGTAAATGCAGATGTATTGTATGCATAGAGAAACGGCTTTGTGGGGAACACAATGGAATTGTACGATTTTTGTGAGTGACGAGCTGAAGCGATACAAAAGAAGTAGAAGAAAACAGCTTGTCTTTGTACTGTAAGTACGGATGTATTATGGCTTCACAAAAAGGAAGGCGAGTATGCCAACTGTTCATCCTGTCTGCTTGTACGATGTACCAAAGAAAAACATTTGAAGAGGAGAGATTTTTTCTTCAGACGATCGGCATCATCGAGAGGAAATCAAGTGCGTATCCTGTGATCATAGCGATGATGACCATAAAAATGATACATGCTGACAGACCAGGGGAGTATGCTGCAAGTTAAGAGGGTTTATAGGTGGGAAGACAACCTAGTTAGTTGAATGTCATCATATGGAGTAAACTTACTTTATTAGGGAGTCGGGCTAAAATCAGAAGATAAAGTCGTGTTGAAGGAAAGTGTAAAAGAAAATGGGATTAAGAAAATTTATCGGCTGTGTTCATTTTTAGTGGACAGGTAAAAAACATGATGAAGCTAGATTGAGAGAGAAAAAATCTCCAAATATTTGAATGTAGCGGATATGAAAAAAAGATGTCAAAGTAAAATCTACATGCACCAATTAGCTGGGTCTGTCACGAGATTCAACTGAGAATCAAGTTGTTTTACTCTAAAATCGTTAAATAATCTTGTAAGTATTTCCTTGACTGTCGGCCCGGCATAAAATGAACAGCATAGTTAACAACCAAACGCGCTAGTTATTACTTTCACAAATTTTAGCCGTGCTAAAGCTTTTGCTTTGAATTTTGGATCCTTACGTGCGCATATCGTGAACTCCTAAACTGCAAACTGAATACAGAAAAATGACTAATTTCTAAGGTTTTAAGTGTCTCTTGTAAAAACGATCAACGATCAATTACATGCAGCACATTACACTTATGTGTTAAACTTTCAACAATTTTCTCTGTACATAACCCATTCATTACACATGTCTCGCAAAGTAATTTTCCAAAGTTTGTAATTGCTTTTAGTTCATTTTGTTGATGAACTTTTATGCATATTCCTGTGATAGGCATTAACGATGATGGTCCCTTATTAATATGTTTTTCCCTAGACACTATAGGCCACTGGTGTGTGGTGAAAGACAACCAGTAAAAAATTATGATAGCAAGTGATCAAGGGAGTGATAGCTTGTATTGTTAAATTATGGGTGCTTGTCATGCATAATCCCATGTAAAGTCATTCATAACCGTTTGCAAAAATGATTTCGTCCATTCACAACACTCTCACACGCAATCATCATTCGCCATTTTACAAAGTACCTACAGACTCCTTTGTACTGTGTGGAAATCCATTTGGCACACATTGGGTCATAATTTGCACTATTATTTTTTAACCATGTAACGCTATTAACCCTTTGGGCTAGTTATCTGCATTTTGTATAAATGGGAAACCTTCTTTCGCCCTATTAAAGTTTGGTTTTCTCATCAGCTTATCAGGCTAAGCAATGCCATTTCTAAAATTGTTTACTTTAGACAACGACCCTGAACAGTGATTTACAACGGGGTTCAAAACAAGCCAATCGTTTTACAATTACAGCTTGGGAGCTTCAAAATTGCTATCAGCATACAAACAATGTACTTTAATGCCCAGGCAAAACATTTCTAAGCACGTTTTCCCAATGGCTATGTAACTAAAATCACTGCTAATTACATACGCTGGCCTACCGAATTTCCATTTTATTTGCACAGTTTTCATTTGTCAATCTTGTCCAAACAACTTCTTTTGAGTATTATGACTTGCCAACAGCGTAAGCCGTTATATAATCATTGCCAATCTAAATGGCAACAATAATAAGTTATGATTCATCCCACACGGCTTATAGTTATTTACTGGGTATTTCTGTCCCTCCAAAGTGTACTTCACCATTTAATACAAACAATCAAAGTACTCCATACAGTAATTATCCATACTTGGAGCCCCAAAAATGAAAAATTTTGTACAGTCATTATTTTATGATTCCACTTAAACATCTTTTTAATCGTAGATGCCTTATCCTTCTCAAATCTATCATCATTTGTCATTCCATGTGCTTCATCATCTATCATAAGTCATATCCACCTTAATCCACATCGATCCGATGAGTTTCTTAAGGTTCTTTACAATCTAGGACACATTTTTGTAACGGCACTAGGTTTTTAACCGTCATCGCCTAAATGCACTATCCCTGTTGCAAAACACCTCGATCATCTTGATCTGAACGTTATTGGTACCATAACCATAAAGCTATCAAAAAGCCCTATCCCCGTTGAAAAGAATGTAAGAAGCACAAACAGTATTTTTTTGGTCTTGCTGAAAGCTAAATAGCTTGCCAAAAGGAGTTGAATTGCCGTCGTCCAAGAAGAATCATGTCTTGGTCTTTGGTCTAAATATGGGCATGGTAGTAATTAGTGATGCTTCTTTATGCACATAGTACAGCCAACGTTCCTCCCAGCAATCTACCTCACCACCATAAAGTTAAAATTTTACAATTTGCGTGTACAGCTAACAACAATGTTTAAAGAGACGATAAAAATATGAAAATATTAAACTGCCAACATTTTCCTTCCTTTCTTAAAAGAAGTGAGCGCATCAAAATGTTACTTCACCTTTACGAATACCAACTAATGTACGCTATATATTTTACAAGTTGAGCGCGTTGAGGTTGACGAGAGCTTATCTCATTTTGCATCATCTCGTCTTTTTTTACAATCTGATAGCATGCATGTCATTCTGATGAGGAGATTTCCTCTCCAACAAAAATGCGATGAGATGAAGTAGATTATGATTATCCAAAACAAGGACTTTATCAGAAAGAGAAAAATATGCGTAAAAGCAAACACGTTTTAGAGTTTAAAATGTGCTAATGAAAAACTTTGTCATATCATAAAAGCTGTGCCATTTATTCCTAATACAAGAGCTTAAATATTGTAAGCTTTCTGATGACTGCTGTATTTTGTAATTGTTATCGGTTGCTGGCTTAATAATTAAGAACAAATATTCAGAATTTATTGAGGTTCGAAATGACCGTTTAAGTACGAGACTTCTCTTCATGAGAATACATACGTAACAGTTTTCCAAGAGCAAAAAATAACACAAGTTATTATTAAGAATTGATTTACAACTGGTAACATGGTTTACACATAAGGTCGAGTGTTACGCAGATTATGGGATAACAACCAGTGATTAAATAAAATAAACTGACACTTAAAGCAAAAAAAAAAAAAAAAAAAAAGAATGACAGCTGGCACTTTGCAAAACACAGATAGGGTTCGTCGTGCTTTACTTAAGCGTTTGATGTGGAGCCGAGCGCATAGTATGAAAGAATTGATTATTTTAAAAGAACGCTGTGTTGCAATTTGACCCACTATGTGCACAACATTCATTAATAATTGTATGATTTGACTGATAAACGCGATTTTCGTTTTATTTTCTGAGGCTTAACCAGTTTTTACCTAGACTTATACATCACCTATAATTTCTGTTTTGCATCTAATAAAATTTTTCATATAAAAATTATAACCAAAAAACAGAATTTCCTTCACTGTATGCATCTGCAAAGAAGCTTTTTCCAGTGCAAGTCGAATTCTTATTTTCTCATAACGAGTCACCGTTAATCTGCGTAGGCTTCTCTGAACATTTGTGAAAAAAACCGTTTTCTCTTTGCTTGAGCTACCTCATTTTTATCTAACTCCGCCAATGCAATGTTTGTCTACCTTGCCACAAAATTTCGCAAACTTTTACATTTAGTTTCGTGTCGTCAGACTGTAAAAGCCAAGAAATAAAGTAGTGCGACATGGCGAAACCGGGCACAAAAAAAAATCTTTACCAAAAAACAAAGGGAAACTTGTCTAGCAAATATAACATCTTTTGTAAAAACTTAGTGTGTAGCAGAACCATCTAAGCAATCTTCCACAGTTGCAGTAAGGCAGGAAGTCAATGGTATACTTTGCTCCAACTTTCTCCAGTATCCAAGTTGCATTTATATAGGCGTCTGTTTCCTTTAAAGTTGCGCTCTTGTTTGTCTTTGTGAAGCTCAATACAACTGCAGAATAGTAGTGCATGAAATGGCGTAATAAAATCTACAAGCAACGAACTAAACCAATAAACGTTTACTTTTATAATTCCATCAACATTGACCATAGAAATTTCTCCTTCAAGGTAATGCTAAACGGATTATGGAGACGACTGTCGAAACGCTTTATGGCTTTTTGAGCATAGGCATAGGTACGTAGCATCAAGGCTTGAGTACTTTTTGATTGTTTTATTTAACTGGGTGGAGGTATAGGTTACATTCTGTTGTTAACAGATGGTCATAATCTTTGGCTTTTTGAGCATAGGCATAGGTACGTAGCATCAAGGCTTGAGTACTTTTTGATTGTTTTATTTAACTGGGTGGAGGTATAGGTTACATTCTGTTGTTGACAGATGGTCATAATCTCGCAGATGATACTAGTGTTAGTGTTGATTATACTACAGAACTGGAGATATTTTTGCACACATCCTTCCATGTTTTGTACAGGTTTTTCGCATTGAATTATCCCAAAAAAACCGGAACTGTCAAAGTGGAGGTTTCTTTTTTGTGCTATACCTGTTTATGTATCCTTTTACCGAGAAACTTTCTCTTGGCTGGCATTTAATAACTGACTTGACTCCCGTATCACGCCCACTGCTCCAAAAGCTGAAAAGTCCAGCAGTCAGACTTGCTTCCAAGAAGCGACCATGAACCTATAAATATTTTAGCTGCATCCACTTTCACCACGCCAATTCATAATATAACAACACCTATTCACAACAACTGCGGGCTATGCCTACGCCGTAAAATTTCTTTCATTCATTTTCCATTTTTAATCGATTCCTTTCGCGTGTCGTGCTAAGTAATGGAACTGCGAACAGCTTTTACTATTTTCCGTTTACTTTATTATATGGATGGTACATGTAACTTTTCCTTGTAAGAAGCCATACCCATTAAGGTATTTTCTCTACTTTTCCTTTCAAGAAACCTTCCAACTGTTACCCAAATCTCTGCATACAAAGACACATTGGTAATAGAATAATATTTCTTAGATATTTTTTAAGACGATGTTATGTCATGCCGTCCTTGAAATTTGAATCGTTTCCACTACTTCTGGAGAAAATGAAGCGATATTACAACTACATCAAGCGGCGGAAACCTGAATTGCAATTTTCTAGAAAAAAAAGTCGAAAACAACAATGCATGTGCTCATTTCAAGTCTTTCGATTTAAACGCTTTTTTGTTCCATTATGTGAGATCTTTCAGATTCTGCTCTGCGCACACTCCACCACGTTGATTGTTTTCAAACTTTGTTTTAAGTCAACACATGCGGTCTACTGGGCTCCTCCTTATTGCCATACTGTGATAATAATAGCTATTGTCATAATAGCACTCTATTAACAAACTACAAGGCTGGAATATTTTTATGGTGTTATCTGCGTAGGTGCGAAAATCGCATAAAGCATTTTTACACAACGATGAGAACAAAATGCCACGCCACACTTCTCATCTCCTCATTGCTCATCGTCATACAAGCTTACGTGGTATTTTGAAAAACGTTATTGTGACGATTTAATCAGCAAGATACTGTGTGTATAGGTACATAATTGTTTAATGAATACTCGTTAAAACTCATCTCTGCAAAAAATATTTCTAAATATTGTTTCAGATTTTACGTCCAACGTTTACATACATGGCCGGCTCTATATCACACAACGAAATTTTCATGGCGTAAACGAATTCCTTATTACCGTTTTTTGTCTTTTGAAAGAAAAATTATTGTTAACAAATCCCTAATTTGGGTACAGTGACGACTTGTCATCATCATGAGACGTAGATTAAAGCATTATGAAAATGGGGATCGGTTACATTCTGGAAGATTTTTTGGCCAAGCAGGTAACCTGAGAAGGAAGACAATTGCGAACAACAACATGCGGTATACATATTAACATAAAGTTAATCTTTAGCATAACATATTTTTGTCCTAATTTTTGGAGAAAAGACAATTAAAGCAATTGATTATGTTACAAACAAACTGCGCACAGGTTTATGCAAAACCTTGTAAAAAAAAGAAACCAATGAAGTCGAATCTCTTATTTCACACCGCCAACCAGGTAATAAATTCATTTTGTTACCTGAAGGGAAACTATTGTCAGCTATCAGGTTTTTTAGCAGAAGCCCACAGCATCTAGTCATCGTTGCAAAAAAGTATTTATTTCTACATTTGTCCTTAACCGTCTCAATAACATTTTAAGAAGCTAAAAGAGTTTTCAAATACATACAACTCCTTTTTTAAGTTTTTGCCATCAAACAGATTAAAAATATGATACCGGCGCAAAAGAAACTTTTTGTCTTTTTTTGTGTGTCCAATCGGAAAAAAATTTAAATGTACTTGTTCGTTAGATTGGTGTTACATGCATAGAACCGTAGTCAATTTCGCTTAAAAAGCAGTAGGCCTGAAAAATATGCATGTGCAGTGTAAAAAATGGCTTTTCCACTGACACAAGCGAAACCCATTAATTTTTCAGGTTAAAAAATGACTTGTTTCAAACTATAAAATCGATCACCCATGATCTTGATTCTGTTCATGGTAAGAGCGTATCCAATATCACAACAAAAGCCTTGTATTATTTGTTACACCTGAGAAAGTAAAATGTTTTCACACAAGTGCATCCTGCTGGTTTCCTTTTACTTTGTTAATTGAATCAAATGGGGAGCACGCCGGCAGGTTTTCTTGTTCATTTGCTGAGACAAGTTAACTTTTGTGTCATGACTAGATTTTTGGATTTTTTTTCTATTGCCGAAATACGCATCAAGAGCTTTGACAAGTTGAAAGTTGACCTTCTCGGGCATAAAAAAAGTTACAAGTTTATTTCGTAGGTGGCCTTGTATCGGGTTAAAACTAGCTTTAAACAAGTCAAAGTGAACGATTGTAAATTGAAAGGAAACTGAAAAATTATCTTTAATCTAAAATGATTTGGGATGCTGCGCTTGTAAAAAAAACTGTTAATTTTATGCAAGCTCATGTTCGTGTTACCAATTTTACTCAGGGGACGAACGAAATATTCTGCATGAATTGTGTTACGCCATCTCTAATTCACCTTTTTTATTGTATCCCCTTTGCCATTCCCTTTGCTGTCAAATTACACCATAAATTTAAATGTATTACCTACTAACCACGTTCTTTTCTTAGAATATATCGTCCTTTTATTGACATTTCCTGAATGTTTTCGAAAATCTTCTCAAAGTTACTTCAATTTTTATATGGTCTTGGTCTCTCCTGTTACTATTTTTGTTCGCGAGTGAGAGACTTAATTTATTTCAGATTTTTTTTTTCGTAGGGAACATTCTCCTGCTCGTGCACATCCCACGCCACGTGTGTTCCCCCAGCCAATGTCGCACACGAACTTACTATCACCTCCTTCACCACTTCACCAATAAATTACCGCGTTTAAATGAAGAAAAAAATCTACAATTATAATTTTCATTTTTGGTTATAAGCCACAGAACTAATAGTTTAGTTTGCCAAAGTCTCTCTGAGCCTCAGCCTACGCATATCACACACAATCAATATGCAACAATCTTTCATTCATTTTGAAAATATCACAATTCGTCGATATGTACGTGGGATTTTTTAAAAAGATTTCGCTAACTGATACAAGATCACCAAAACTCGGTCAAAAAAGTGTGTTTATTCTGTTCTTTCTGAGGACAAACCAAGATAAGCCGTATTTTTCAAAATCTAGATAACCTCTCACGTAGCACTCCACCAAATTAAGGCACGTCGTAATTAATAGCTCCTTTTCTCTTCTCTTTTTCTTTGTCAAGACGCAAATTTTTAAGAAAAGTAATTAGTCCTCAATGAAGTAAAAGCTACAAGTCTTGCGAGATATCTTTTTGTCTTCTTTTTACTCATGGATGCTCATGATATGATGTGCAACAATGCAACATCGTGACAGATAATTATCTCTGGCAGGAGCGCGTCTACATACGTGTGTCATTTCCGTCGTCGGCTCGCTAAAAATAATCTGAGAATTTTAGGGCTCAACAAATCTTGGGAAGCACAAGCCATAGTGCAAAAAAGTAGAAAGGAGTGCCGGGTTATGATAATGATTGCTGTGATAAGGTAAAAGTGCATTTTGATCTACAGCAACATGCAATAATTACCATTAAGTTAACTGTACTATGAAGCTACATGATCAATTCGGTAAAAACAAAATCTTGGTCTAAGTGGAGTATGCACAGAGTGCTCTTTTACAAATGATCAAATGATCAACAACACAAACTTCGTTAATGTCGTTCAGAACGTGTCATTAAAAACCACGCGTCAGCTAAAATAACATATTATTTTAGCAAGCATATTATCATAAAACCATAACTGCATTGGCCAAAGGAGTCGCACACTGCACAAAGTCAAAAGTAAACCATCAAGTTTTCCCTCAGGTAAGCCAACATTTTGTGCAAAAACGCATGCGGAGAGATCGACAGATTTTTGTACCCTACCACCGCGCACATTGATTGACATGAGCTTACAGGCATTTAATTTGTTTATCGAACTGTGCATGTCAAAAGATGATATAAAAAATATACATCGAAAATCAGAAAGAAAAGTGGAAGTAGATATTACGTAGGAATTTCGTAATAAAAGTCAAATGCACAGGTAAGCAAGATGAAAACTGTGAGACAACATCAGCCCTTTCACTAGCACTTAATTTTGTATTGAATTGCGAAAAACAATGTTTTTTGGTGTTGAATGGCACTATTGAGAGATAAATGATCTGAGGAAGTGTACAGTAAATTTGCATAAGTATTGAATCGGCAAATTTCTATCTGTTTTTTGAATAAATATAATGGAAAGCCGAAAGACAAACACTTTTGTTTATCGAATTAATTCGTGCTGGCTGATTAATTGCGGGCAAAAGATTAAATAAACGGAAAGTAAAAGCTAGTAGTGTGACTCCCATAATTAATTAATTTGCTTTGCTAAACTCTGCAACAAACGAGGCTTTTGTTCTTCAACGGGGAGTTTTATAACCGGAAATAGTTGTGCATGAAAGTCCTTCGTTAAGATTTCTTTTCGACGGAAATTTCAGTGATTTAGGAAAAATGCATTGTCTTTAAATTAAATGTATTGACATTACAACCGCGTGATTAATTGGCAGCATTGGGGATTTTTGATAGTACCTATTATCCCCTTAAAAAGCCATAGAACACCCGTGCTCTAGTAGAAATAATGAGGCTTCCTATGAGGTCAACCTTCATTAGTTTCTTTGAAGGATTTGCTAGAAGGCACTAGTAACAAATAACCATAAAAAAGTACTTGCGTTAATTGCCCCCTACCGATAAAAAGTCATGTTGGGTATTAATTACACCACAAGAGAAGTACTTTTAACAGCGATCGTAATATAAGATATGCTTATCAAACCAGCCTTGCTACACATTGTTTTTTTTATGGAATCACTGATTTATCCTCTAAAGTGGGGTTGTAAAAATTGATTGGTTTGATTGGCAATTATTGACGGTTTGATTACTAGTGTTGCCACAAACACGACAGGTTTTTAGCGCCATGTTAGGCTAAAGCTGGTCAGTTTCGTTTATCTTATTTGATAAAATAGCGATAACCAACTTTATCCGCCTATTATTCAGTGTGAATGTATACGTTTCGTGGAAGTAGCGTTTTATCAGTGTATCGAAAGTATTGACAGGTGTACGTTTATTGCCAATCAACCGGTGGAGGTTGTAAATTAACATGAGCTTTTGTCATTCATAAAAGGTGGAAGATCGTCACTTCCGTTGTAAATCCAAAACACTTCTCTTTTATTTGTGAAAACGTCCTCGACACCACCACCTCCGCGAAACTTTCTTCCTAGAAGACATTTTAGTTGTTTTTGTTTCATAGTGTGCCTCAAGTTAAGTAAATCTAGAATAATGATAGCCATTTTTTTTATTCAAAACTGTACAAATACAAGTGGTTACTCATGCATGTTGTTCGAAAAACACTGTCGCAAAACGTAAGTATGGAGGGAGTATGCACGCTGCACAATATATTTTTGGGGAGAAAACGATGACCATCAGGAGGAAAATATGATCGTGTGCAACAGTATAATAAAATGATCAGTTTATGTTTTCATAAGAGCCATAAATATTGTAAATGAGACGCCTCAAGGGAAAGTCGCCATCTGACGCTATGTGGGAAAGCTCGGATTTGGCAAGTTTGAATTTGCTGTTACATATTTTCCAATCAATGTTTGTGGACGCGGCTTCAAAAAAAATGGGAGTATGTACGCTGCACAATATATTTTTGGGGAGAAAACGATGACCATCAGGAGGAAAATATGATCGTGTGCAACAGTATAATAAAATGATCAGTTTATGTTTTCATAAGAGCCATAAACTTGTAAATGTAAATGAGACGCCTCAAGGGAAAGTCGCCATCTGACGCTATGTGGGAAAGCTCGGATTTGGCAAGTTTGAATTTGCTGTTACATATTTCCCAATCAATGTTTGTGGACGCGGCTTCAAAAAAAATAAACCCCTAAGTTTTTAAGCTCTTTGCTACGATATCCATCGATATTTTCCAAAAATACAATTTGCCTTTGGCCTATGTCGAAATATGTAGTCGGAACGTTGGGAAATAAAGCGCTAAAATAAACACTAGTTGCATTTCCCGCCTTATCATTTTAATTTGGAGAAGATTGTGCAATGCAAATACCTATGTCTTAAATTGTGATAAGACTATTATAATTTATACCTTTTTAGCATAGTAAACAATTAAACATCTTCACAACAGTCACACGAGAACAAAGAGACCTCTGTCTTCTAAACAATGAGTTTTTACTGACGGCCAAGAAAACTAGGCAGGTAGCCCTTTAAAGAGTAGGCCTTACCATCGTCATCAGGGTCTACAACCTGCAGGAGAGATATGCAGATTTTTTTGAGCAGGTGTAAAATATGGTGAACTAGTGACTGGTTCAAAACTCCGACAATGAAAAGTGTTATTTGATTCCCACCCCTTTTTCTATTTGCGAACTTTTTTACCCTTTAGCTGTCGATGCGAAATGAATGAGCGATGAATTTGAATTAGTATGTAGCAGGGCTGCCACTGTGCGAACTCAATAATCAAAACCGTTTTCCCTCAAAAGCTCTCCATATTTGACACAGATTTTTGGGTGAGGTATGATTAGGACTACCTACGAACGGATGACTCTTGAGTGTTACCGTTTCATTGTTTGATTTACATAATCAATATTATGAATGGATGATGTTACGTATCACCTTGATTTTAGATTTAGTCATAGAAAAAAACCCATTTTTACTCGAAGTCGTTCTCCATATAGCACCATAACAAGAGCGTTTCGCCACAATCTGATTGCAAATTGGGGTAGATAAATATTTTAAGCCTTTACATATAATTATTTGTACAGTGCATTTTGAGAATAATATATTATTTTCGTTTAATGATGCTTTTATAGCTAAGTTTATAAACTTTATTGCTTCCTTTGCCGCACTGATTTGTGCGTAATGCCCTGCATCAACAATGCAAACAGTGATGTAGCCGTTTACTTTTTGCTCTGAGCAAACAACCACTTTCCTTGCCAAAACAGATGAATGCAAGATCAAGAGTTGTAGAAATGTTGTAATAATCTTAGAGATGAATCTATCTCTCTTGCTGCTGCAGTGTTACTTTTTTGTGGTTGTACATTAAACTAATAAATCTGATGTCTGACACGTATAATTCCTGTTGTTCAACTGTACAGATTACATGGTAGACATGCAAATTGCAAAACTATATATCATGATGAGTATGATTATCTTTTTTATATGATATTGCAAGTGAAAATGAAACTTTTATTGGTTTAGTATTGATATAGTAGATATGGTAGATACAAGACAAAATTAAGCTAATATCAATAAGCAAAAAATCCAATTTATTTTATGCCCAATTCGGAACAAAAATTAATTAGAACGTGCCTGGTGGCCAACGTATCATCACAGAACAAAAGAATAATCGGATTTATTCCTACTTTCAAACTAATTCATTTATCACAGCTTAGTTAGTCTCTTCAAAACACTGCTTTACCCCGTACAACTACGTCGTGCTTGTGCCGTGCCTTTCTATTTTTTTCCTGTCATTAGTCTTTTTGCATTAATAAGCCATCCTCGATCGGAAATTGAAAGTAGTCTTATCAAAATAGACTATCATAAGTCTGCATTGATCCGAAATCATCATTTGTTATCATTCTTAATCGACTAAAACTACAAACTCATCACTAATCAAAATCAAGCATCTCTTGTTGTAAAACATTGAAAGATCAATTAAGATTTTTCACTGACAACAATCTACGTCCGTTTTTTGGTCAGACAAGTAGGTAGTCACAAGGGGAAACACATCTTAATCTTGACTCTGAGTATGAAGTACCCCTGCACAAGTTAACACTGAAACCGCCCTAATGACATCTACAAGCTAAGGTGTGGACCAAAAAGATATGCAGATTTATTTTTACGCAGTATCCTTCTTACCTTAACCTTCAAAGATTCGTTTTTCAATGAATCGCCTCTCATCGATAGATGTGCTTTTGTTGTCATCATGAAATCGTTTTTTTATACCGTGTAAACATTAGCGAGTTTTTGCCATCTAACGACTTTCTTTCCTACTCGCCACCAAGTTACATAACGATTTTTTGTTTTCATGCTCAAAACAAACTGAAGGTTGATTTTTGTTCAGTGTCAAAAGTGTTTGGTCCACCACAGTCCCACGCACAACTTAGTTAACTACAATTGCCTATAAAGTGCACAAGTGACTGTAGGCATGTTGTTGCAAACATGAATTTGCATTTCGTAGCATTGCTTTCCTCCCACACACACACACCAATGTTGACACATAACACAAGAGTGCAGACCTGCAAGCCATATTTGTCTTCTTAGCTACCTACAGACAATAATAACCACAATCAAGAAATATGGTAGTGCACAAAAATGAATTATTACAAGAAAACTTATTGAAATAAAAGTTCTCAGTTTCGTATTGGGTAAAAATGTTTACGAGAAACTGTGGGACTCTTTTTACGATGATTTTGCATGGAAAACCTGTAAAGTTTTCCAAACCAAGCTGGGCTGCAAAATGACCTCCGCATTCTTTTGGAATTCTAAGAAGCCTCATTTCACTGTCAATTTAATGGTCTATTTTACGCTATTTAGCCTTCACCATTTTATGTCCATGTACACATGTAAATTGTCAAAGAAGATAAAACATGTGTACCCCTAATATGGCAGAGTGACCATCATCCTCACCACTGTACACTGAAGCGCCAGAGGAGAAGACTAAATGTCAATGGTGGCATTTTGTGTCGTTTGTCTCCGATTTAAGTTTATAAAAAGAAGACAACAGGTCTTGTTGACGTCAACCCATTAAATAAAAAGCGGCGAGTGTTTTTCTCTCCATGCTAATAAAGCATTCAAACAGTGTTTTGGGTTGTAAATTAGTCATGGAAGAGAGGAAAAAGAATGAAGCCGTTTTTAGGGATGTTAATGAGGGGACGGGGACAGATAAAAACCTATGCCGTCAACGCTGCCATCATCGCCCATTAATCAAAAGAGCTTTTGACGGAATGGAAAAAAGAGTTTGGAAACATTTTTATGCTTTGTCAAAGCGTAGTTCTGAAGACCATAAAGAAAATGAGCACAAGTACGCTTATCATAACTGCGAAAAGATGACATATTTATTTATGGTATCCTTTATTCTATCTTCCTTATTGTTTTTGTAAATGTAAACTAATGCGGTAATTAAGAAGTCTTTTGTTTTCGCTGTCCTACTTTTGGACTAAGCGATGAAAGTTGCTTAAATCGCAGTCAATGTGCTACACACATATAGACAGCAGCGCAGCGGATGTTGACTTTCTCGAAGGTAAAACTGCTTTCTCCGTTTGGACTACGTCTTTGACAGACTGGATATGATCATGCGCTAAGTCCGCCATTTCTCTATCGAACAAACTTTTTCTCTATGTAACCGTAGAAAATAGGATACGCAGACAGTAAAAATAATCGTTCAGATCCTTTGATAATATTCGAAAATTTAAATTTTATAAGAAGCCAAATTCGAATTACGAATTAGCAAAGAGCATAGAATATTACAAGCTTCATTTGTTGAGCGAAATTGATTTGTAGACAAAACGGTCACGATCGCAGTATAGTTTTCCAAACATCACAATGGCGGACGGAACAGCCCCCAATCAGACTACATTAGTGAAATATGACAACCCCGTACTTGTAACTGTTCATGACAAAAAGTCAGGTAAGCGTCATGTGCAGGGTATGGGAGGACGTCCAGCGACTCCTGGCTTTCCTCAGGCACCCGCTATCCCCGGATTATCGGGACAAGCCCAAGTTTGCGTGGATGCTGGGATAAGCAAAAAGGAGACCGAGGAGATCCTCAACGCTATTCTACCCCCGAAAGAGTGGGAAGATGATGGAAAGTTGTGGCGACAAATGGTACGTAGTGACTTTAAAAGCGTTCTTTGAGTTCAAATAAGTTTTCTTTTTCACCTCGGTCTATTTTGCGGACAGGTTTCTAGCGTTCCCGCCACTCGCGTAGACGTAATCAACCTTCAAGAGCAACTTGACATGCGACTGAAACAGCGCCAAGCTCGTGAAACTGGAATCTGCCCGATTCGTCGAGAACTCTATTCGCAGTGCTTCGACGAGTTGATTCGTCAAGTGACCATCAACTGTGCAGAGCGGGGCCTGCTTTTACTCCGCGTTCGAGATGAAATCCGAATGACTCTGGCAGCTTACCAAGCCCTCTACGAGAGTTCAACTGCTTATGGAATGCGCAAAGCTCTCATGGCAGAATCTGGAAAAGCCGAGCTTGAGGCTAAGATCCTCGATATCAACGACCAGAAAGACGAATTGGAACGGCAAATTCAAGAACTAAAGTTGAAAATAGACCAGCTCGAGAGAAAGTACACCGAACAAAAAGACGCCGAGGAGAAGAAGCACTCCGAAGAAATCCAGTTCTTGAAACGAGCTAATCAACAGTTGAAACAACAACTGGAGGGTATCATTGCTCCGAAAAAGGGAGCTTAAACAAACGATCGTCTTTCCAGCAGTGAAACACTTTAACTTACAAATTTTATATTATCGTCTCTTTCACATCAGACATGAATTAAGTTGACTTCATTTCATGTACGCAAACCCCGTCGTACATTTAAATAAACTATTTGTCATACGATTTAAGCCATTAGTTTTATTCCCATCGTGTTAACTACCGTAAATCCTCTAAAGATCGCCCCCGGCGAAAATTTGAAATTTCGCTCTTGACCCCCCGGCGATAAATAGAGACCCGGCGATCTTTGGAGACCCGGCGAAATTTAAA
>VICI01001201.1:0-24785 GCA_019593645.1 Akabosia matsudoensis | reverse complement strand
CAAGTGGAAATGGTGGGATGTATGTACTTGCAATAAAGCAGTATATTTCGTTTGAATTTACCTCCTTAGCATGAATTGGCTTGTAAATTTTTAAACATCTCGTTGATTGAATTTCTTACTATCTAAATCCATGGCCACTGTTTTTTTCTGAAGGAACCGGATCCAAGCACCAAATAGCGACCTGTGCAAGTGAAGCATTTGAAATAGTGTTTCAACGAATGTCAACGACGTAATAATTTCCTTTTGAAGGCAGGCAATATTTTTCAACAACAAAAACTGTGCAGAGGTCAGATTGCAACATAGATTACAAGAATCCTTGCCTGTCTCTTTCACTTAGGTGAACCGAGAATCGCTTTACTCAATTCTAGGCTGTGTTTGCACGATCCAGAGATCTCCTGCTTTTGAGTAGAAGGCATTACTAGACGTACAATTTCTTTTTATGTGGGTATATAAACATCTGCCATGCCAGAAAAAGAAAGAAAGCGAATCTGGGAACGAGTAAATAATATTGCAACATGTACCCTGTACCATATTATAGCTTTTTTCCTAAAAATTTCTATCTTTGTCTTGTAGATGGTATATATTACGTAGTTCGGAATCTTTGTCACACGCACAGGCCGATGTATTTACACGTCCATTTTGTTTTGATTCAGTTGAAATACTTGCAATACATCCATCGTAAAAATACGTACCGTGCGCGTTCGTTTATCAATTTGACCATCTTCCTCAGTTCATTACACTTTTTAATTGCACGCATCGTCATTCATACGTCAGGGATGGGAAGGATGTTAAATAATAAGGTGTTAAATAGAATGACGATTAACATTTGGTTCAAATTTGTAGTAAAAAAATGCCCCAATGCAAAAAAAGGCTATTTTTGTCCCAAAAATTTAATTTTTGTCAAACTTTACTGAAAACTGTTTCAGTGCTAGTATTTGAAAAGCAGTTTGTTTTTGTAACTGAATGTATGTAAGCACTATAATAAAACTTAACTAAACTAAACTATGTACTTTAAGTTAAAGTTAGGGTTTTACATGGCATTTAATTTAGGCGGAATTCGGGTAAACAACTTTTGACTTTGCAGACAAGTAAAAAGTGCTCAACCGTCGTCTAGCCTACTTTCTAAGAGAGTGGACTTTTGTTTTTCAGTATAAAAATGAACGAATGAACACCGCTGATCTTCCTAGGTTACATTTGTTGAAAGAAAGGTTGAATGTGAACAAAAGAGCCAAAAGAGGGACAGAAACAAGGTTTGAATAAAGTACTCAAAATACTCAGACAACGAAATTCACACAAAAAGGCATATAGCTTTACTATTGGTATCGAAAGCTTTTGATAAATTCGTATTCACTACCAAACATAGAGATAAATTTGTTACCCAACTGCTAAGAAACAACTAGCTTCTTATTATCAAGGTTCGTTTACTTAACAGAGATGACGTTTTTGTGAAGTCAATAAATGTAGTAAAATAAATGCGTTTGAATTTTAATAGATCATACTCAGCGTAAATATACTGTAGAAATAAAAAAAATATTGTTTACAAGTTTGGAAGCGTCAAAAAGATTGAATTCCTTGTGTTACTTCCATTTTCATTCTTGGAATAGGATTGAATTCCAGGAAAGGAACTTGAAATTGCATGCACGAATAATATTGCCTCATCTTCGTGATACTCTCACTGGTGAGAGTTTCTGGAATTGGCAAGAAATCGTCTGGTTTGGATTGCATCCGAAAGAAACAATAAACCGACAATCCCTATGGTATCAATGGAAGATTTTATGCTGTGGCTTTTTTTAGCATGTAACTCGCGAAATCCAACACTTTTCTGCAAAAATAAAACTTGTAATCTTTCAGCTACCTTTTTCATCCTGATTCTCCTTTTTTTCAATTTTTCGCTATCTGTGATGTACGCTGCCTTTCTCTAGTAAATGGAACCTGAAAAAACTATAACCGTGAATAACAGACAAAGAATAAGAAGCTTCCTAGTATATAATTTAAACGAATGTACGTTCACAAATGTTAGATCATCCCATATGCAAACTAAGCGCATTTTGGAAAATGTTTCGGAAGTCTAGTCTGTGTGCACTATAGTACGGAAGAAACTTATCGGAAAAGCCCTCCGGCTGTATCACTCCATGCAGGGGTACTTCATTGAAAGGGAAAACCCCCGATAAATTATCTTACTTTAATATGCATGAAGTTTGTAAAACCATTGTAGTATTGATTCAAGTCAGCAGCCGGGATAAAAATCAGTCTATTACTTTTTTATTTACATTTCAATCCCACGAAAACTATTTCCATTCGAGCTCATCAATGATTAACGTTGTTTTAAGCGGTTCCACACACATATATTGCTTGATAATCCTGGAGGGATGTGTTTAATGTTATGTATATTTTTTCTGAGAATTCGTAGCCTAACCTCTCTTTTCGAAGCAATTTCCAATACACACACCGAAACCACTTCATTCTCGCTGCGTTTCCGTTCCTGCCTGGCTTTAGACTCTTGCTTGCAATAAAGTTTATGCATGCTCAGCATAGGAAGTTTTGAGGATGCGTCCAACAGTCTCGAATGTGTGTTCCATTTAAAACGTCATTATTGCATTCATCACACTAGTATCACAGCTGAAACGATGGGAATAGCAATAAAGATGATGATGATGATCGCTATCATTTTAGAGTCATTGTCATTTCTCACCACTATCATCATCACCAGCTCAAAAGCGAATTTTACGGCTAGAGCCAATGGAAATGTCGTGGCATGGTTTAACTCTCCAGGCAATGGTCTCTCAGGCACACGTTCTCACTCTATCCACTTGCAATTTCATTTTCTTACACAATCTACGAGCACCAACTTGCTCAAGTCTATCTTTTATCTGAATCTTCCTCTAGCCTGGCGTCTACCTTGTTTCCTCTTATTCCAAAATAACGTCACTTCGGCTCATGTTCGTGTTCGTGGCGACGCGGATTCCGCAAATTTCCATATTACATTTGAATAAATATCTTCACATACACCAGTTTCTGGTCTGGATGAGATGCTGAAAGAAATTTCCCTCCTCAAAGATGTTTAAGTGTATAGAATCGCGAAGACTGTAACTGTGTATCTTTTTCCTCTTTGTTACATTCATTTCATTTCGAGTCGCTCCCAAACTGCGATAAAGAACGCTCAATCACATCACTCATGAGTCGTATAACCCAATGTACAGATTAAGTATGTATTTCAATTTCGGAAATGATGCTACCGTCATTCGGGAATTAATAACTCATCATTCGCTGGTAATGCTGTTTTCATTCCAAGTTGCTTGTGATGGTTCGTTGCGCTGGAAATATGCAAGCATCTCAACGTGAACCTTATGAAAATGAAACTACTGGTTGTTTACTAGCCAACTTTTGCATTGCTAGCGTTTGTGTCTGTTGTAGTCCATCTACCTGCATTCATCGCTCCCCAATGGAGGTCAACCAAGCAAACCATTACCGTCGGCGTAATTCAATAAAATCTAACTGCAGCAGTTGAACTATTACTAAAAGTACATTAGCTTTTGTAATAGATTTTTGGTGAACTGTGCAGATTAGGTATGTTGGATTTTTAACGAAGTTAATTCAAAAGCTTCACCATGTTAGCTATTGTAACATGATGCTCCATAATGAAATTCGTCTTCGAGTACTCCTAATATATTCCAGGTATCTATAATTTCGTCACTTAAAAACTCCTATATACTAAGGACAGTATCAAACTCTCGTAAAATGCAATTACTGCAACTTGCTGAAGATGTAAGGTAGAAATTGTAATGATCCATTGGGAAATACTATCTAATATTCACTCATATGAATTGAATTCCAAGGCCAGGTGTATCTTGGTAAAAACAACTTTTAGGATGGACGTGCGCAAAAGTTACTTTTAAACTCAATTGTGACCATAAAATACCCAGATTGAAAAGCCTCGTAGACATGAGCTGACGTGGGTACCTAAATTTAGAAAAGGATTGCACGTCGAGGGGAACGTCGTGATAATGGAAGGAGCCTCGTTGTTTGTGTCATATCAAAAGTATCCTCATCAACATGGTATTATCATTAATAATATGTTTATATTATGAGTCTCAAGTTTATAAATTTCCAAGCAAAAAGAATGAATTGAAGGCGAGTATCTACAGAAAGTTTGCTTTGCGCTTCTCTCTACTCCCTAGAGGCCCACTTACGTCGGAGCGTGTCATTTTCCAAGAAAATCGCACTGAGAGTCAAAATCCCCACAAGTAATAAGGAAACTAATAATAACATTCCTTATCTTGAGTCAACTTAGTTTCATTAGAGAAGCTGCTTTTCTCAATATTGTGGCTGCCAACCGGTAAACAGAATGTTTTGATTCGAAAACGTAAATACTTATATGTAACATTATGATCTCTTGTTTGTTAGGTATTATACTTCCGCCTCATTTTTTTATACAAATACGTTTTGCACACCTGTGATGGGCAGTAGATCGTCTGAATTTCAGTAATAAAACAATGAGAACCCTTAAACGCTAATTTTCAATCAGTACAAAAGTACTAAAAAATACATACATCATTAATTTTACATTATACAATATTCCAAATCAATTTCTGTCTTCGTGTATGTGAAAACTATTTTAATAGAAGAGCTCCAATCCAATATGATAGGCAAATAGAAGCACCATATAAGCCCCTAAAAATGGTGCTTTGTTGTACATTGTCTTCCTATTTGTTAGAGTTAATCTTCAAAATCGTTCGTGGATTTATTGAAGCTGCATTCTGCCATGGTGGTGGATGTGGTAGTACTTGTGGAAAAAATCTCCTCAACAGTGAAAGATCAAGAGATAATGTTAGTCATGGATCTATTACTGTAATCATTTTGCTCTGCAAAGAGAACCCAAGTAAACTAAACGAGGAATGGTATCCCGTTGTTCCTAAAGTGCTTCATTCTCCCTTTCGAATCTACTTGGTGTACTGGGCAATCTCTATTATATTACCGTCATAATCAAGACAGCATACCATCAAAACAGCAACAAAAAATGCAACAGTAGGCAAGCGTGTCTGCACATGTGGACTAGTCAAGGAAAAGCAGTGGTAAACCTTTCGCTTGTAGTTTTAGGGATCATCATTATCTTCTCTTCCCCGGCCAGTTCACTCTTCCACTTCCATCTCAATCTTGCTCGTTTTCCTCTTTTTTTGGGACCAGCAAAGGATGACAATGATGATGTGGTTTTTATTAGGAAACAACTTGATGTTGATGAACATGATGATAACACAAGTGACTCACGACATCACATTACCGTCAGGGAAGCACGCAGAGAGAAGTGATACTTTCCTAGGTGATGCTCTGGAGCCCTGGCAGTGTGACATTCGACCAGAAGCATGAAACTGCTGAGCCATCATCATTTAGCCTTCTAACAAACCCATTTCCACTAATGGTTTAAAATATTTCTCAAGGTATGCGGCGGTTAAATGTGAAATCGGAAAAATAACTAAAACGCTTTTTCAATGATATCCAAACATATTTGTACAAAAAAATTGTTTCGCTTTTGCGAATGGAATGGATGGAAATGTGGTGTACGTTGCTGCGGTGTGGTGTTTTTAGCTGATGAGTGCATTGAGATTTGCTCGAGCAGATGGGAATTCGCTGTGAACCGTATCAGCAGGTGTGAAAGTACTCCATGGGGAGCTCACATCACAAACAGATTTAAGTAAAAAATAAAATAAAGTAAAACGGATACTGCTTACTGTTCACGCGCGCAGTGACATGAAATGAATTCGCATGCAAATATGATTTCTATTTCTATACTTCACCAGGAAGATGGTATATTTTGAATGTGGGAAATAGCGAAGATGGATAGGAAAATGGTATAAACAGGCTAACTGCTCAAGATGTAAATCTGCTCGGAATGGGCTGATGCCTGATTGCCTTCCAGATCCTAGAATAGGACGGATCCGCTAGAAGCAGCAATCTTCCGGTTTCATGCAAAAACATTGTTTGTGGTTAATGCGCTTTGTTTGCTATGTAGTTTGCTGGAGTAGAAGCGAACATCGGTGTTCAGTTTCATATTTCACATTAAAATTGTTCCACGGAGGAGAGAAAATAAGCTGGCGTGAAGAGCATAGTTCGTTTGTTGCTTTGTTCACACTTAAAATGAAATTAGATATGGATACGGTGTATTCCTCTCCTTTCAAATATACTAGGAATAATTTTATAAATATAATTAGTATGTTTTGAGGAGTTGATACGAAAAGATACCTTACTATATAATAGAATCAAACAGAGATGGCTGTTTTCCTTGTCCAATCAATGAAGCTATTGGAATTGGAAAACCATTTCAGCTGAACTGATTAGTGATTACATACAGTAGCGTAGCTTCAGTTTACATGTACGTTTTATTGCATACATAATCGTTGCTAGTTTGCGGAACATTTTAAAAGGATAGCTAAACGAAGAAACAGTGAAAGAGCTTCTCTACGGCAGGTCAAGTCTGTGAAGCGAAACAATTTTCATACACACACGAGGTACACAGCCAAGGAATTATAGAATCCCTCCAAGTTTGCTCGTTTTCATAATGGTCAAAATACGATAAGATCGGGATAAGTCTAAATTGGAATGATAAAGTAGAAAAGCCTGGAGATTTCGCACAAGGACATCTTATTGTTCAGAGTTTTGAACACGTAACACAATAATGATGGCCTGTGAGTTTTGTCTGTGAAAGAGATAAACAATGAGAGAAGCATACATAAAACCATGCATGTACCTGTTAGATCGGTTTGGGATATTCTCTCAATCAGCAGGATGCATATGCATTGGAAATGCTATAACTAAAAAACAACTTAAAACCCGGAGACGATTTAGTTGCGTTACTGTTTCCAGCGTAAATTACGTGTAATACTTGTATTGTTACTATTGTGGCTGTTTTTTGCTGGAAAATATATAAGTGTTACTTGAACATTGTCATGTTGTACTGCGTGACTTGGCCCATTGTCTAAAAATTGTATTCAAAATGGAACTTTGTCTTACTAAACTGCAGAATTCACGGCAATCATGGGATGAATGTGTGTTGTGTTATGTATGGAAACGGGAAAACTGAAAAGTAGGAGGAAAAGAGAAAAGGAAAGAGAAACTTGACTCACTCTCTCTTTCTGAATGCTGAGCATAGGCCTCGAGGGATGACAGTCATCGTAATTCTAGTAGAAAGGTGCTTGTAAATTATAAATTATCCTTTTGATACGGCTCACAGACGAAGGGAAAAAGGGGACTCCTCTTCTGTTCATAATGACTAGTTTGCTTGCATTTTCGTCTATTTAGTTCTTTTTTTTGTAGGAATCACGGGACAATAACTTCACCGCCAAATTCAGTAAAACTCCGGTAAAGCACCAGGTTATAACCCGGACTATAATTCAGAAATTGTCAGAGAGTTGGCCTTTAACAAGGGGAGGCTATATTACCAGTCCTGCTACAATCCGACGCGTTACGATGTTTATGTTTCATGGTGACATTTAGATGCGATTTCAAGAATTGGTTACACCATATACACGATAAACGCACTAAACGCAGTTTGTTTACAAAAATACCAAACATTTACAACCGTCAAATCCATAGCACGACTGGCCGGAAACTAATATACAGAATAACAGTTATGTCGCTTGATCTAAAGCTTAATTTTAAAAATAAATTTGATGTTCGTGCAACTTGCTTGGAAAACATTGCAGCATACACGTAAGGTTGAGTGATTCAACACCACCCGAGCATCTCTTGATCTCTTTCCTCTCCTGTCAAGATTACAAATATTTATCCCTTGAGAGGATTAATCTTTCTCGGACCGTCACATAGTTTAATGCTCTTAATCACGTTTACTTAATAAAGGCTGGACATCCTGTAGAGATGTTCTTTTTCACATCGAAAATATGCCTCTACAAACTCACCTCAATTATTGCCACAAAATAAGGGTTTCTCTCGAAATACCTGTCCTGCATGTCTTATCAACTATTCAGATTAAAACACGTTAATCATACCTTCACAAAAACAATTTTTTCTCTAGTATGCCGCACTCCATCATAATTCCTTCTCACAATCCTAGTATGGATAGTATTCATCACAAAATTGGTATTCAGTGCACTGTTGTAGCTATATAATCGAGTTGCACACAGCGGTATGAGTAAATTCATCTCATTATAACTCATTAAATATCAATGCAAAAATGCGTTGGAATATTTCAAACTCAGCATTGCAATACCCCAAGTCAGAACCACGGAATATTTACATTTTTATACATAGAACTCCCAAATCCTATGATCGTGTTACTTAAGAGTACTACTCATTTCCAATTTGACTCATGCTGCACGAAGTAGGTTCACTCCTCTTCAGTTCGGAAGACTTAGGCCAATTCAGAACCTTGCAGCGAAAGAATTAACTCGTTTGCTCCGTCCTCTGTTACGAATGTGTAAAAAAAATTGAAGCCATGATGGCGATTAACGTGTGTCATGCACTGGTGACCCCTTAACGACTATGCAAACTATGTAAGAATTATATCAAACTTTTGTCGCAAAATTTGACATATTATTTAGCCCTAATTGATGCAAAATTTTACAGAGAGTGCTTTCCTACAGTTTACGTGTTGCTGTATACTGACACGAGATTACTGCCGCCATTTAGAAAGACATTCTTCGGTTCTAACTAAAATTTAAAGTCGACGTTTTCTCCGATTCGCCACAACTCAAGTTATTGTGTGCGGAATTGCTTTAAACTTGATGCGTAGTAAGTGGTGTTCACAAGTAACACGATCATAGGATTTGACGTAAATTGGTTCGATAATATGGAAGTTCTACGAAAAAGTGTAAATATTCCCCGGTTTTGACTTCGCGTTTATATGATACGGCACCCATGAGCGTTCAAACTCCAAAGCTCACTGTGTAACATTTTGATTACTGACTTTCCCTTTTTTACCTGAACCTCTCGTCCGAAAGTTATCGACATTCTGTCTTGAGTGTATTCCTGTAGCTGAAATCACCTCATAATCTTTGTATTATGATTGGCATCTTCAACGGTCTTAATGCTAAGGACACCGACTTATTAATATTCTAATACAGAGCCACTTTTCCCGCTTCATCTGCCAAAGAAATTTCAGTAAATAATAATTACAAGCTAGCAATGCTAAAAAAGATTGTAATGACAACGATCATACCCCCATTAGATGATGTCAATCTACCTTGTTTGAGAAATGATTTGCTGTCTTATATTCGACATTTTTTGGACATTTTCGATCCGTACTTAAGACGAATGGATAGGAAGCTTGAGTACAGGTTGCCATTTTAGCCACATGCATCATACTATTTGAGCTCGGGCCAAAGAGGGGCAAACCAAGCCATACAAACTATGCAATATTGCATAATGTATTATACCTGTATATTAGGGGCTTATTTTGTGTCATTCAGCCTCACCAACCATTTTACCGACTCATCATTAGACTACTGCCAAATGCATAGGTAAAAAGATAAGTAGACAGTATCGTAATTAATGAGGATATGCATTGCTGAGCACTCGATTATTCTTGCATTCATGTTTTCATTATTGCCACTAGAACAGCAGTGAAATCGACAAAGAAATCATTTTAGTTTACAACCTTAATAGCTTTTGGCAGTGATTCCAGTTGCTACTCTCTCTTGTATTATTTACATGCATGTCCAAAGGAATGGAGAGTATAAAGCTCGCAGTCAGCAGTGCTCTCCACTTTGAATAGAAATAAAATCCATTGTTCCACAAATTGTTTTTCATGCGAGCACACAGCCTCGATGGTACTGACTGAACTGCCTCCATTCATGCACAATTTTGTACGCAATCTTTTTTTCGTTTTTGTTTCGTAGCCTTAAGGCTAGCTCGTGATGGCCCTTTTTTATAACCACAAGAAATTGAGGAATTGAATCTTTTGATGTATCATCACATCACACACACATCTTTTTATCTTTCAAAAGTAAGATTTTTTTATCATACCACCGCACCATTTACATTTTATTTTGTTTTCTCTCGACTTCCAAGAAACACTTTTATTATGATGGACTGGCAGTGGAAGCACATCATTCATTGTTAGACTAGAAGCAGCAGGGTCGGTGAACATAGTCAAAATATCCTCGAGGGAACGTTTACACAAACCCGTATAGAAAATGTGTAAAAGTCAACGAAACATCAGCCGATAAGGAAGAAGATTGTTTGTCTAATGTGAAATCAATGTATAACCTCGATACAGCTTCTTCATTTCATTCTTGTCGTTTATCATATTTTCTCATCAATAGGTGAGGAACGTTGCTATTTTAGGTAACCAGTTCGTTTCACCGTATAATCTTGGAGTAGCAAAAGTGAAATGTATTTACTCAATGTTCTTAACGCACATGTTTTACATAAAGATAATGATCATATTTTTAAAATCACACGTGTATGATATAATTTTGACCAATATTAGTACACGATATACATTCTGAAAATATATTTTCTACGCTTTATTTACTGATTGTAATACATCTTGTAAATAACTAAAGAGTTAGACATAAATAGCCTCGAAATTACAAAAACAGCCATTGAAGAAACATTTTTGATTGGTGTCATATTGCAATATCAAAACCTTGTATGCTTTCATTTATAATTAAAATTTCATACGGTTCTTCTATTCCTTCAAATATTCTGATTTGATTAATTTTTTTATTAACTTCGGAATCCATCTTGCTTGCATTTTGCTTTGCGTACACACGTTTAGCTGTGCTCCAACTTTTCTATTCCAGAATAGGGACAAAAGGCAGATCTTTTTCAAGTTGTTTTGCTGAAATTCCCAACTCTACTTGTGCTTCAAATTGGTTGTGTTGCCTGGCTATGTAATTGGATCTAGATAATGTTGGAGGACACACAACATGCTGTTCGTTTTTAAAGTATTTCTACCTAGGGACTCAGCAATAAGGCTGAGACCACAGAATATTATCATTTATCCCTCTTTTGGGCTTAAGCACTGAGGATTTATTTAAATACTTGCTGCGTAAACGATACCTCTGTGGCGCTTATTTAACTGCTATTTCATTTACAATACGGAATCATGGACAAAAATTTAATTTTCACGTGTGTATTTCAAATATCTGTATTCTCAAAAAAATGATAGCCACATCTCATGCTATTTTCTATTACGCAACAGTAACACAGTTAATCCTTTCAAGGTGGATTCCGAGAAATGGATATAATCCCCAAAAAAAGCAGAACAAGAATCTTATGCATGATACACTAGAAAGAAGGCTCTACAGACCTCTAGATGAATTTCTTTCTAGCTCTTTTACTATATGAAAATGACAAGCTTTATGTGCAATTCAATTTCCTTTGGCATTACAAGTGAAGATAGCGAAAAGATGTCCAAGAATAGGAAGGCACAGGAAAATAGTTGTTTCAAGTTTTCCGGTAAAAATGTGCTCTAGTGTAATCCATTTCCTTTTTCATCCTCCTCCACTGCTAGCTTTATTTTTCTTTACTTTCCTCTCGTTCTCTCCATGTCTCTCTTACACCCAAACAATTTTCTCTTGCCTTTACTCTCTGTTCCACACTGCTCCGTTCTCTACCAGAAAAAAAAACGTTTCTCTGACAGTAAGCAATTCAGCATTTCAAGAGTAATCTGACTGGCTGCTGGAGTATTGGAAAGTTGAGACCGTAAACATGTCTAGAACAAATACAAATCTTTTCTTTTCTCTTCTTTTTTTCTACACACAAGAAAATAACCCCCTTGGCTCTGTTATATTCTTGGATTTTTTTCTTATTCTAACTCCTCTTTCACTTTCTCTCACATAATAATAACGTAAACGACAGTCCCATAGTGTGCACGTTATTTACTTTGCCCAACTTTTTCTTATGCGTTCTTTCTCGGTATTACCATTCACAAACAACAATTCATTTCATTATGTAACCTGTAAACTTGCTACATGATCTTTCCTCATTGATGGGATTGCATATTTATTACCTGCTGACGCACACCGGTTTTTTGCGGTACGTGAGAGGGTACGTAAAAATGCTACAACCTGGTAGGCCACATGCGTTAGCCCTTTTAGCATTGCGTCAAAACGAAACAATAAAGAGTAACACAGACCACTGGTTGTTCTGTAGTATTGATAAAGTAAGAAGGAGGCATTGTGGTTAATAGGTGGTTTGTCGGTTCCTTCCTATCGGAGATAAATAATTATAATTGGAAAAGACTTTGCAGGCCAGGTTTTTTACGTCATTGCTGATTTATTTGTGTGCGATTAATTCAAGCTAATATTTTCCGAAATTTCGAAGTAGAGCTACCGTGTCTAATCTGCGAGATGGAGCTTTTGTATATACAGCCTAACAGAAAGTGCTTGTAAACGTGGTATGTTGTATGTAGAATGAAACAGCTATTTTGAAACCGGAAGCGGTTATTTCGTTTTTAAGCCGATCGAATGGTCCAGCTCCCACAAGTGCCATAAGAGGGTATGAAAATTAATTGGAAATTGATGGAGAATGCGTGTGCATGATGCGTTTTCCTTACAGAATAAGCATTGAAATTTCCGTGCTGTTCAAAATGCTAAGCTACCGACGTTTTTCCCCAATTATTATCTACCATTTGCATGTGTAAGCAATACACTCCATTATAGTTACGCAAAAAAGGCGAACGCCCTTTTGTGTTTATAGAGTCATTTCCATGCGTCTCGGAATGTAATTCTCTCGATCGCTGTATGAGTCAGAATTTTCATTCTTTTTTCCGCATTCTTCACACTTCCGACAATAGAACAACTAGCAACTCCAAGCTCAATGGAAAATTTACTCCGTAGCTTTTTATGGGCCTAGATACAAAATTGAGTGAGGGGAAATAAAATATAACCATTAGAGAGTGGAGTGTATAGAAAAAGGACGCACTTATGCCTTAGGTGAATAATATAGTATATTTGTTATTAACTCTTTGACGCTCTTACATGCAGGCATACAATGGAAAAACTCATCCGTTCCGCTTCCCGCACTTTCCATCCATACCATCGTACAGACGTCTAGTTGATATTCTATTTCATTCGCAAACACTTTATTAAAATACAAAATCCGTAAATACCACGACACAATATGAATATTTGTGTAAAAAGAGGGTACAATATTTTCAAGAAACTAAGCAAAATACCTCATTAATATTTAGATTTAGAGATTTCAATATAGTATACAATGCAAGTTCACGATATATCACCAACTCTGATAGACAATTGCAGTTGAGCTACCTGAATAAACTACAGCGGACGCAGGCATGTCAGGCATAAAAATGAAGAGTTACCATTGCCTGTTTACATTATTTCTTCAGAAGCTCCAACATCAAGTTTGAAATATCGAACACGTCAGATGAGTGGACTTAATGGAGATATTTTTTAGATGTTTAAAAAAACTGACCAATGTAGTGTAACCAATAGCATATGTAATGATTATAGAATAAGACATAAATTGACGTCTCGTAGTAATAAAAAAAAGATACACTGTAAGCAATCAAACGCTACCTCTTCTTCTTGCCCGAAGGGCATAAAACTAATCATATCATTAGGTATGTCTGGTTGGGGAACATCCACTACCTTTCATGTTGTTAAACACGCACCAACATGAAAGTTAGATGGAAGAAAAGCTCTACAAAATTTTGAAGCAGATATGAGGCAATGAAAAGATAGGTACTTGATTTTCAGGCTCTCCACGAAAGAACGAAGTTACCAATACATTGTTAAACTAAAATTACGTCGTTTTCTTGATGTCTTAACCAGGAGAGTTGAGAACGGCAGTCGTTAAGCGAGCAACATTCTTTTCTAATAAATTGAACTCCCTGAAATAAAAAAAGACGTTAAACTTGGTGTTATTAAGAAAAAAGATGAATTTTGTAAGAAGCTCCAGAACAATCACAGCTTTTACGAACGTTTTATTAAAAAATGTTCACCTTTCCTTACCCTTCTTGGGTATGGCATTACCTGAAAGCGTTTAGATTGCTGTGGTTATTATATACATATCCATTTTGTTATATACATATACATCGGTTAACAAAGAGATCCACGTAAGTAAGTAAAAATCTGTTGTGTTGTAGCAAGGAGAAGGGTTAAGGAAGCGGCCTGGTTTATCTTTGCTTTTAAGGTATAGATGTTTTTATACTTGCGACATATGCTCAATGCAAAGAATGAAATTTATACAATGTCCAACAGTCCCAGGTACTCAGTTGATGTTTTCTGGTGAGCCTATCTACTAAAACATCGAACGCCCAACTGAATTCATAATCGTATGTCAAAGATATTTTTAAATTTTTACTCCAAATTTTAAACTGATTTCATATTTTATCATATATTCCTATCACAGTTGGTCATTATCATTAGTATGAATGTACCTGGGTGGGTAGTCAGCAGTACACCGACTGCAGTGTATGCCCTTCGTTCGTATTTGGGGTTCCCTTCTGATTAGTGGCTGTATGTACAACTTACTTACAATTATCCTTGGTTTAACTAATTAAAATCAATGTAAATGACTGCTTTTGACGGAAACACTCTTGGAGAGATTTTAAATACAATTTTATCCATTGAGGGGCTCAATGTTTCTTTTTTCTTTTCCTTTTTGTTGCATTTTCTCTTGGTTTTTAACTTTCTTTTTCTTTCCTGATTTACCACGATTTTCGCACCTAGAAACTAATCACATTGACATTTAAAGTTTTCAATTTATCTGTCTTGTTCTGTGTAATCTACGACATCCAACAATTTAAACTGGCTGTATCATTATGACACGATTACGTTCATGCCATATATCATCATAATGTATGAAGTTATCCCGTGAGAAGATCGAAAAACACAAATAAACGATATCATGTCATTAATGACACTATATCTGACCATCTGATGTATCTAGATAAGTTACGGTCTCTCACTTCCCGTCGTGGCCCTACTCCCAAGTGGCGCAACCTCCTAAGGAATTGTCAATCGTAATTCCTCCACGGAGCAAACTGTTTCATTCAGAATCTACAAAATATGTAAAGGAAAAGCCTGCTCTCGTTTGTATATCCTGCCACTGTCAGATAACTCTCTTCACAATAAGTGAACAAACTTGCGACAATAGCATCCACAAAGGAAATGGTGAAGGAAGGACCGGTAGAGAGAAAAAATCTTCGTACATTTTTCTTTTCCAAGCGAAACAAGCATTGCGCTGCGTTCCCCACATAGTTTTTTTCGACGTCTATATACATTCGTCTTTGTCGTCCTGTTAGAATGTGAACTTTCATACTAGCCAGCATATTTTTTTCGGAAAACGTGAGAGTAAAAGTAAGAGGGTATGTCTAGTAATCACGGAATAGAAAAGTTTAGTTCCTTTCATCTTTATTTTTATCTGTTCTTTATGTAACCGTTACCACGTCCAACGAGACTACCATAGGCACTCAAAAATATCAAGTACAATGTTACACTCTAAAGAAGATACTTGCGGCTATCCCGAGCAGTTTCTTTTTTTTTATAGAATATTGTGAAAACTGCACAAAGTTGTGTTGATAGCAAAGACTACATGTGAAGAAACAATGTTCACTGTCTTAGCAACAAAATAAGGAACTGGTGACTACTACCTTTTAACTTTGGATCCGCTGAAAGTGAGGATTTTTAGCGGTTTTATTTTATTTTGCTTGTTTCATTTTTTGTGACCGGTTCATGTTCATTTTTCTCCCTGTCTTGTACTCAGACGACAGTCTTTCAACACTGAACTAAAATTCGTCGAAAGTCATTTAGCTGTGTATTTGCTGTTTACTTTTAGTTTCTAAAGAAGATCGTCCTTTATTTTCGCCTTTTATTTAGAAATGAAATCCTCGCCCTGTACAAGGAACACTATTTCTTTTTTGTTACGATTCACAAAAGTTACATACAATACAGGATGGTATGCTGATGGCGATTCAACTACAGACATAGAACACTCATTGCAATGAGCGGTCACTGAAGGAAAATTTATTTTCATTTTTCAAAGTATAACAAAGCACTAGATATATTATTTATTATCGTTATTTTCCCTCTATGTATGCTCAAAAACGTGCTATATTGTGACGCTAACGCATTTTCTTTGCTCTTTCGATTCTATATTTTTTTCTTTGGCTTTGCTCAATCCAGAGACGTATCAGGAAAAAGTTTCCCATATTCACTTTTATTCGACCCTCCAATTCAGTAATATTATTGCTTTTTTAGTAATAGATCTACTAAACAAAAAAATATATATTACTTTTAAGGGTATTCAGATAAGAAATTTTTTTTTAAAATCTGCTTGTACGTTCTGCAAGGTAAAATGACATATTATGTCTGAAAATAATACCTGCTAGTTTACGTACGAATAGTTCACTGATTATGTTTGTAGGCATAGTATGCGTTAGATTTACCCATTGAGAAGTTGTACAGGCGAAATGAAATATCCATTCATACTCTATAAATAGGGGGAAAACCTCCTATATTTTGGGTAGCCTGACACATCTTAATATAAAACAAGTGTAATTCTGCAAGCACAATACCTTTTAACTTATTTTGTTCATATAGGCATAGTTTTCTGGGCGCGGTGGACATTGAAGGAAAGTTGTTCATTCTTTCACTTCCTTTTCCTCTCAAGTGGGTTCTGCTCAAAAGACCACAGGACAACACTTGGCAGTCAAAGCTTTCAAGTTTTTTCGATATACGTTTAGTTAGACCGTTGGAGTTTTCTGTGGGTCTGTTTGTTACAAAAGACACGCGGAGAGAATGGGAAAGTACGAAATCTAGCTACTAGCTACTGTGATATATGTTTTGAGTGCGTCCTAACGACTATCAGCTAGTTTCCATCGCCCATTTTCTTCTCTTTTCATAATAATAACAATAATACCTGACTTTGTCCAGTCGACAGAAAAATTTGGTCCAGAGAGTTCATGCTCATCATCTTGTGACGGTATCAAAGCGATTTTGGTCTTTTGTAGATTGTTTTGTGGAGTCAGTCAAGGAACAATAGAACAGGGTGAGCAATATCCACATGGTGCCTTTTCTCCCCCTTGTTGGTCGAGCAGAAAAACTAGCTCTGAAAGAACGGCACTGGAATAAAAGTCATACTATTTGTTCGCTTGCAAAAACCCATTTGCCATTGCAAACTGTCGCTTTTTATTTAGTACAACGGCACGAAATAGAATTTACAGCCAAACCTTTCTATAAACGGCATCCACGGCCCTGCAAAAAATTTTGTCTACGCTGAAACCCATCATCGTTGTCTAAACTTTAAAATTTCTGCAAGATTTAACAATCATAATTTGTTCGCTAACCCGAAGACATCCATCATACAAATTGTATTATCTGTGAAATTTCCTAGAAAATCTCTTCTAACAATAAGGTAGCAGTACGCATCTTTTGCTGCAAATGCTTGAACATCTCTAGTTTCCCTATAGGTTTATTTATTAATAATACCCGTAGTGAAATTCTAATAATGGCAACAATACCCGTCGCAATAAATCAAACTAGAGCGTTTTTGTTTATGCTGGTAAAGTACAGGACGAAAAAGCCACAAGAAGAAATAAGCAGCAAGATAAAATTTGTTTGTTGCGGCTGGGCTTTGGGCGTTTCGTGATTTGAGGACCTACAGCCCTGCATAAGAAAAAAAATATTAAGATTCATGTCTCAAGTTTTTTATTCACTCGAGATTCAAATAACAAGGAATAATATGGTAAAAGCTACACTTGAAGAGGCTCCTGCAAGACTTGTGGATGAAATGAAACGTCAGCAGAAATGTACACTCGCTATTTTTTCCATTCTCGACAGCGACATTCAATTATGAAAGTCCTCGCATAAAAGGGCAATTGCCTTGCCAAGCATACACTTACTCCAACATATCCTTTCTTTCAAGAAAAAATACACAATCATATCTTGTCATTATTCCTAAGCTGTCATTATTCTTTATGTACTATGGAACTATGTACTGAAAGTTTTTACTTTCACTAAATTATCGAAATAGTTTATGAGAGAAGCATCAATTCGGATCTTCTACGTCGGATCTTATCTTATGAACTTAACTTACTATGTACGTCGGAGTTAATATCCGCTAAACGACTTGTGGCACTGACAGCAGTATTAATACGAACGGCGTCAAATATCATTCTCGTATTGTTAATCGCAGCGTTCATTGCTGTCGGTCTTGACTCGCGTTTGACATTATCTGCCCATTCATTCGAATCCCATTCGATTATGTGCTTGTAGGATATGATGATGGAAGGTATTCTAAGAACAAGTGAAACAGAAAAATTATGTTGCTTTCAAACGACGTTTACCGATTTCGTGTTTTAATGTTGACAGACACGCACTCATTCTTTGAAGCTATTGACTAACGTTGGACAAACAACAATGTGTAGTTATTATCAATGTCCTATACACATAAATACATAGTAACTGTGTGAGTAGTTTACTTGGCATTCTGTCTATTGAGCGGATACGGCCCACGTGTGGGAGGTCTCAGTTGCATTTTTAATAGATAGCTTTGCAATTTTGTGTACAAAAAAAGCACATCAATTGGTACAAAAAAGTGAAAGACAAGTTGGGTTATATTGAGGCATGACCACCTCTGTCCATTTAACAGTATGCTCAATGCTGCATATATGAGAAAGTTTTCGCGCACGGCACAGAATTGTTTCGTATGCTTCTCTGTGCTTTCAGAAATTGTGTAGAAATAATTGAACCACGACTTATATAATGTATGTTAGCTGGCAGTAACGTCAATATATTCGACGGGTTATTTGCAAAAATTACGTGTCGTACACAATTAATGACCACCATTACTGTTTCATTTCCGCGTAGGTACATCTTTACTAGGTGTCACATAAATTTGGTAGGCAAACCCGAGCCATTCGCTGCTGTCCCAGTAGTACAGCAAAAATTAGAAAACTCTGGAAAACGATTTGTGGGATGGCTATTACTCCTAGTGTACCTTTATTAGAAGTGCACTGTGCACCACCATGATCCTTACTTTTTACAACTTTTGAAACCATTTAGATCTGCTCCTCAGTATTTCCGCTGAGGGAGATACCTCATCTTCAAACTTTGGCAATATTATCCATCTCAAGTTCTATGTGTATTCCTGTACGAGGGAGATGTTATTGGAAGAGGGCATAATGCACGACAATAGTTTATATTTGATGGAACTAGTGTACAACGCTTAGAACTTACTCGTATTCTACGAGTCGCAAATATTCGTCTGTGCACTCCGCCCTCAAGGCAGCCATGTAAAGAGTTTTGTTTGACAAAAATAAGTGTAAGATAATATAACGTATTTTACTTACATTGAGCGGAAAAAATATCACCATATTTTTCTAAAAAAAACCCCCTCTCCACACCGAACGAAACGTATAAAAACGAGCACCGAAAAAAAAATAAAGCAAAGTGCAAAGTTAAAAAAAGTAAGGAGTAAAAGTTAAAATGATAAAAATCATTGTGAGATGATGACCATTATTATGATAAGGTTGAAAAAATGCGCAGACAACGAGAGGTAGAAACATCCTTTTCATTCCCTCGTTGTTCCATCATCGACTTACGACTGGAGTTTCGGTTTCGTGGGATGACATATCGGGAAAATGTGCACATTACATTATTATTATCATTATGCCACTCGAGCTTCTACTTCAGAATCAAAACTTTTTTGTTCAGCGTTTGTCTGGGAATGAAAAAAAGCCAGGAGTCGCGACTTGAGTATTTATGAAACTTCATAAAGGGATTACATTCACTATTAAGATAATGATAAAAGTAGAAGTAGTAGTTTATACAAACTAGTTTATGAGATTTTTTTGTGCTTTCACTTTTCTTGGTATTAAAACGTTTGTTGATACTCTCCGCAATAACTTCACTTTTTAATTAGAACAGTCTAGTAGGCGAGGAGTATTATGGCGATAGTTTTTTAGTTTGTGTTCGCTGGTGGTGGTATCATTAAAACTTGTAAATGCTATGTTTCAACAGACGTCGAGTTAAGCTTGTCACTTAGAATGAACTGCATCAGAGAGTTTTTTTTTCAGCAAAGGTTTTATGAGCGATTCGCAGTTTTATTTTGCAAAATACAAAATATGTTGTCAGGATTTAAAGGAAACGTAAGCTGAAATCGGATGATGGATCTGAAGCAAACTTTTTTTTAGATATTTTCTGAAATGAACTAAAGAATTGTATCTAAGTACATGAGCTCTACCACTGGAACGATTGGGTGTTTTGCTGTGTGAATTGTTTGAGCAGTCCCTCTGGTCAAAATGCAACGTGATATGTTTTTCGTTACTAGTTGGATAATGTAGGTTTGCATAGTCGTTTTTTTCGCGGTAAAATCATACTAAATCACTTCATTAATTGAATGCTACTTTACGCTAGCAATTTATAGCGGCACAACCGCCTGGCCGTGACATGTAAGGGAGAGAATCGTGAAGATTAAATTGGCACGGAAACGCGAGCAGGAAAATGCATGGGTCTGAAAGGAAAGGACTGGTTTTACACCCATACTGTTTTGTGCACAAGTTTCGCCCATACTTTTGTTGTTGCCAGCCTTGTCGTCCCTTATAAATGCTCCCGGTGTGGAAAGGAAGCAAATAGGGAAACGGCAAGACAGAGAGATATGACAAAGTGACGCGGTGAACTCTATTACTTTCTTGTTTTCCAAACTGGCATGTATCATCAATCAAAAAGAAGGATTTATTATACTTCGTTGGTGGGATTCTTTCAGCGTACATATTTACACAGTACCACATAGGTTTTACGTGAAAGCTATATGGGTACACTTTGAAGCATCAGGAAGTAGATGACGAGAACCGACACAAAAGGGAAATGCGAATTAAAGTTTAATACTCCCACTAGTTATGTCTAGAAATGACTTTCCTGTCTAATCATCTACAAATAGATTTTACACACGGTGCTCTACAGCCCATCCTTGCACATTTGATGATATACTCTTGTGTATTCAACAAGCAGCTAAATGTTGCACTACAAGTATGAATCATTAATGCATTCGAACAGCACGACAATTTTATCGCACACAGTGCTTTTTCCTTAGTGAAAGTGTGAAATGTTTCAGCCATGGTGAAAGCCACTTGTCTTATTTATTATAAATTTCGTATTCTACATTAGAATCCTCGTACAACTAAACTCCCATATGGAATTAAGTACACAACATGCATTATGTTTAGCTGGAACGCCTGTTTGGATAACCTGCAGCCAAAAACTAAATCTCTCCACACACGTGTATTTGTATTAAGCATTTCGGTAGCAAAAGCTTATTGCGAAGCCCTTGATCGTCTGCCCTTTTTTCCGGATCCCAAAAATCACCTACGGTATGTACGGTACGGTACGGCTCTTATGCACTTGCAGGTACCTGCTGTTGCCCGAATTCAATATTGGGCTATAAAATCGAAACTCCTCAACGGATTCGAACCAGATTTTGCAGCAAGGTTTCCAGAGACTCTCAGAATTGTTTGAATCTGGGTTTTACGTACGGTGTAGTTTTTCATATCGTAATGATTCATTATCTCGTTACCACGGTTTATTCCGTTCGAAAACGAACCTGACACAGTTGTTTCTCGGGCCCATAGTGAAATTTAGAAATAGACTGTATTAATCGGACTGAGTCCAATCTTGCACACCTCTTCAGAATAACTTTGCCAAAATATCTATGACACAAAGTTTATCGTATCTATGCTTCTGTTGTAGACTATAGTGATTGAAAAATCTCCGGGGAGCACGTGCAAGTGAAAGCCATCAAAGAGTAGCTCTTCTTTTACATCAATTCAAATTGTACTTTTGTGATGTTGACAGCTTTACTAGTGACTAAACAAAGAGAAACAACATCATAAAAGCATAGCACAAAGAGGAAGGTCAAAAGAAAATAAGCACACACAATGTAGTAAATTATCCGCGTACTTCCAAAAAAACTATCCACAAGTCAAAGAGGAACTCGTCTTTGCTTTTACATAGAGGCAAGTAGACGGCATTGCATGAATAAGACACATTCATTGCTGCTAGTTTGCTGGGCAAGTGAAAAAGCACTTTGGAGTAACACTAAACTTGTGTCCTGACGTTTTTTAACATGACAATACGCACAGAGAATAAGGTCGGCTACAATCTTAAGGCACATGTGCCTCTACAAAAAAAGTAAGAATCGATTCTGTCAAAATGTTATGAATTTGTTCCGCATAGTTTCCCAGTAAGATAAAAACATGATACGCATGCAATGCGTGTTGCTGTTATTTTTGTACGCTGCTTTGTTTACGACAACGTATACGGCTCCTTGTACTGCCGGATACTGATATTTATTTGAAATATGATATTCCCTGTAGCACGCCTTTTGTAGTACTTTCTGATATTTACAATGCTACTTTGATATGATTATGAATTTGAAGCTGATTTTCATTTACTTAACTAGGAAGGATCATAGCATGCTCATATGCTTCTATTTAATATTTGTGCAAACTTGAGCTTTGAGCAACCTGCGTACTGAACTAACCGTAAATTTTTCTTAAAAATCTCTTAAACTGTCATTCGAAAATTCTGTACTGCAGGACTCATATACTAGAAGGCATAAAAGTGATTGTTGTGCTTATTGAAACTATTTACTTATAGACCTGGATGAATTCGGAATTTTTATAATTTCGGTTTCACTTGGAATGTTCGCAAAAGGAACTGATTTGCAGCTGTTTTAAAACTGATTACAATGTTGAATGTCATCGATGGAATTTACCACCATTTCAAGAAAGCGCTACATTAAGTATTCAATAAATTTGGTGAAAGTGCAAGAATATTTGTGTAACTGCACAAGTCAAGTTTTCCAATACTTGTTTTGGATGGGTTCTGAACCGACTACTTGCACACAGGAATGCAAACTATCAATGCTACATGATTTTGTGATAACTAAATTGTTAATGTTGTTATTATGAACTGCTGTAAGTTTTTCCTAAGTCCGATTTTAACCTTACTAGCAACTAACCTTGTAAACCAACTTACTAGCTACCTAGGTATGTGTGTGCAAATCGTGCAAAATAAAACCTGGTATGTTGTATGTTGTGTAAAGTTGCCTTAATAGGTCAGCAAAGGAAATTCCAATAAAACTGAGTTTCATAAAGGCCTCTGTAGTAATTGTAATAATATTTCGTGGTCAAAATTGGACGAAATTTAATTTGTACTTTTTCAATCATACTTTTTGCAAAATACGAATTGAATAATCTCTTAAAACTGCAGGAAAATATATATCTGTTCTCTACAGTTCGGTTTATATACATATATACACATAAATATATATCGGCTGTAAAAATGTTCATGGCAACAAAAATTCCAGTTTATTTCAATTCTCAATCGAGTGAAAGTGTTTGGGAAATTCAACCGTGTTGTTGACTCCGTGTGTACCATCAAGAGTGCTCGATGGAAAACGTGGCGAAGTTACTATTACTGAGCATTTCTACTGTTGCTAAATTTTTTAAGGGCTTCTCATGTTGACAGTCCCGACTAACAATCATGTAATTGACGTTACAGTTTTCTCACACAGCTATAAAAGTGCCCAGTTGCATTTTCACATTATCGTTTTCCACAGGCCTATCCTAGCTACAAAACATCATTACCCATTATAGTAGTAAATATTGCACGCATTGACCGTCCTCAAAAGAAGTCCAGGGGAAAGTACTGCTGTAAACTTGCCTGAAACCCCTGTGTAAAGTCGACATCGTCAAGGAAGGGGAAAAATACCGGCGTTGATCACGTATTCCTCATTGTTTCCTCCTAAAACCAATTGAAAGAATAGATGAGGTCATAATAATAGTAATAGGTAGTACTATTAAAGCTACGAGTACCTCTGACGATGACCGTTTTGTAAACTTTCCTCCACACCGAAAAATCCGTAAAAACGGACATCCAGAGAATAGCTCCAAAGCAAAAACCTAATCGTTTAGCAGAACTCCCAGCCCGTGAGATCAGGGAGCTATGTTTAACGATCATGAACATTGCTAGCGTCCTTTCCTTCGTATCCACTCCATGACGATCAGTTGATTCGGATTCAGGATTTATACACAATCGCTTGTGTACCAAAAATGCATGTTCTTTTTGGTCTCATTCTCGTTGCTGCACTTACTGAAGGAGCCCGGGTGAGAGTGCATTGTTAGGTGAGATTGCACTGGATAAGCAAGGATGAGGCAGGAAATGCATTACTATCAATAACAAGGATAGCTTGTAAAAAAGGAGAGTATCATTATAGTATTCCCCATTGTAAAGCTATATGTTAGACATAAAATGGAAAAGTAGTTGTCGTTCTAGAGTGTTTTTTGTGCATAACGAGCTTCTGTCACCGTCCATCTGTCGGTTTTAGTTGGAGTTTCTATTAGATGTCCACTTGATAAAAGTCTCTAGAGGAAATAAAATTCCCTTTTTTGATACTACCAGCGTGTAACTCTTTATCGGTTTAGGATAAATGGGTTTGATCATATTTTATCCAGCACGACTAGAGCTAAAATTGGAAAAGAATTTACACTTGGGCTTTACGAATATTTTTCTTTGCTGTTTTGGGACCATGGACAAAATGCTGGATGAATTTTTGCCTCGCAGGGAATTTCTGTGCTAATATAAGTACTACTAGGAACAAATGAGTGACGCTACACACAAAAATAAAGCGCTCAAGCACGATTCCCATAAGTAGCGAAAGACACCTTAAGACGATCAGAAAGATTCATAAAACACAAATGAACGATTTGGGAAAACACGATTTGCAAGGTTTGCTAAAACACGATTTGCAAGGTTTGCTAAAACACGATTTGCAAGGTTCGCTAAAACACCATTGAGAAG
>VICI01001200.1:0-24811 GCA_019593645.1 Akabosia matsudoensis | reverse complement strand
GGAAGTTGCGTAGAAATAATAATGAAATAATAAAATTTTGTAGCTTTGAATCAGAGAGCTTTATGAAAGAAAGTATGTGAACGAATTGAAAATCTTATGAATACGTGTCAAACATGTTGTATAGGCACAAAGGCAAATCAAACTGCACTCATTTTACGGATTCCTTTCGACCAAAGAATAAAAACGTATATTCTTTGCCTTAAAACAAGCTTAAATTCAATTACACAGGTTTACTCAAAGACCCTTAAGATTTCAAATCTAAATATTGTTGGTATACTTGGTACATATTTTGCTACAAATTAGTTCGAGCCGATGCTTTGTTTAAAACCTCTGACGCAATCGAATGCAAACTAATGATGGATGCCTCATACTTGATGAAATAGAGCCATCGAGGTTTATGAGATTTCTACCACGTGGCATCTTTTGTTTTTGGGAAAATAATACTTTTGTTCTTTGAAAAAACATGCTGACGAATAATTAACTGACGTGCAATAAATATGATGACGATGACATTTCTGTTGTTTCAGTAATCATATTCAGTACCACTTATAAAAACAAAGCAGATAAACCTTTGTTCGTGAACCGGGGCGCGTCAGACACGAATGTAGTTTGAGTTTAAGACTTTAATAAGTCATGAATTTTTCGTCGAAACATAACCGAATAGCACACATTTTTGCCAAACTTCCTACTCTAAAGGTAAACAGAGAAAATTTATACTAGATACTAGGACTTCCTTGTGGCTGAAGAAAACTTCATATTTTTACCATATCGTACAAATACGAGTAACTATTTCACAATTATTATTTGCTTCTAAAATCTAAAAATATTTTTATGTTTACTGTTTCGTACACAGATAATCATGGCGTGGACCAACCGATTTCAATGAGTCACACATTTGTTTGGCAACAACTGTTTCATTATCTTTCATCTCAGGAACTAATGTTTTCGTTAACCACAGCCGTCTCCTGCCTTGTCCTTCAGCGATTTATCAATTTATCGTTCGAGGCATACAAAATTATCCACTGGAAGCTATAAAAGGCATTTTAACCACAAAACCGCAGTAGCAAATAAAATACGATTGGAATTTCATCTGAAAATAAATATTCTTACGACTGAAGTCATCATTCATGGACCAGTGCATTGTACTACAACGACATAATGTACTATGCAAAAAACGTCACCACAAAGAGTAAGCCCTGTCAGAATTATTCACTCTTTTAATTTAAATTTGCTATAGAAATTCCTACGTTGTCTTATGATAGAAATAGTGCACATGAAATGAGTTTCCGAAGTCCACACACTCTTATAAAAGAATGTTAACAACACATAACTAGAATTTAGCTTACGTAGGTATGTTGTATGTATGTAGCCCATGCTGCTAGATCGTGAATGAAAACTGCAACTCAAGTTTAAAACCAAACTTATTCAACACAGGCTGAACTAACAAGGTTGAGGATTTCAGTTCGGGTTTTGAACAGCTTTGTAGTTCATTCAAGTGTAATACGTGTGCATATAACAAAGTTGTTGGAATATGCACCAATAAACTTTCCTCTGTGCCTGTGTGCAAAAAAAAGAAAAAAAAAACTTGTAAGGTGACAAGCAGTTCGCTGCGTTCGCGTTTGTGGATTTTACGCTGCAAAGCGAGCACCATGAGAAACATGACCGTTGTGAGTTAGTCAGTAGTAGTTTGCTAGCTGTAGTAGACGCTCACTGCGCATCATCTCGCTCGGTGTTATGATTCACGAGTTTTTTCGAAACACTACAGATCTTGTGACTAAAATTATATTCAATATTACTTTTGTTTCAGGTACTCATTCGTCATTCACCTTTTACATCAGCAATCGATAGGACTTTCGTCAAGTGAATAATTTAATATTTGGAAGTGTGCTGCAAACTTTGCCTCTGACTACTCGGAATTCAAGGTGAAATTTTGATATGGAAGAGTGGCAATGATAAGGTTTACTAGTATGGTTTACGCGATTGAGCTTACTGGAAAACTCAATAGAGAAATAAATTGTCATAGGGATAGTGCTTCTTTGTTAATAGAATGCGACCATATAGTAGTGCGTGGACGGTGATAAATACTGTGACAACCACAGCCGCCAGTGCTGTTTGGACAATTTTAATGAGTAAGGAGAAAGAGTCTACACAAGATAGTTATTATTTTAATTACGCAGATTGCCACAATGACGGCACAAAGACGTCTATTTGCACTGCGAAATCATCATTGATTTCATCTTTGTCTGGAAACCCACAACCACGAATGGATTTACCCTCAGTTTTTGGTTCATTGTGAACATTTCCAGATTTTATCTCGTGATAAACGACCAACGTCTTGTGAGAAAGAAAGCAATGTACTAGGATATGTACATAGTGTTGAAAAAGAGCATGCGAAAGGTCATCATGTGACGAACAATTGTGCTTTAAGTGTGTCTCTTATATATCGTGTGTGTTAAATTTAGAATGATGAATTGAAGTCGCAGATATTGGTAGTAATAAGTTTGTCTTCAGACACAAACGTATCTTCCGACTGGAATGTTGTTTGTTTAACATCCATTCACCATTTCTTTCCAAAGGAGATCATTCAAGTTGGCGTCACGACCCGGTGATAGCCAATACCCCCACCTTCCCACTCCTCCTCAGCCTTTACCTTTCCCACAACAGCAGCCCCAACAATCACCTCAACAACCTCTCCATCACCAACCGCAACCATCAACAACCATGGAAAAGTTATCGGAAAAAAGAACACCTATTCGGGTTGGATTCTACGATATTGAAAAGACCATCGGCAAGGGTAATTTTGCCGTGGTCAAGCTCGCCCGACACCGGCTAACGAAAACAGAGGTGAGTTGATTCTATGTGAAATTTTCAAAATCAAGTAAAGCATATTCCATACCAGTTTAGAGAACACAATTGAATTGAACTTATTCCGCGAATGAATTTATCTCTTGACGTCATTTCAGTGTATTCGCTTTTGAATACATTAGTCTCGGCTTATCCTAACAGATGCGGTTGGAATATATTGTTTCACTGGTGATGGTAATAAACATCATGTTTCCAATTATGATTTCGTTCGCGTGAACGTATGAGAAACATTTTCTGTTTACTTGGTCTAGTGTAGGGGCGAGGTTCGTTGAGAATTTTTAAGCAATTGACCATTCTCGAAAACTTACTTTACTTAACACCAGTACATTAAGTTTAGGACTGGAAAACGTTCGCGATGCATTTGAAACCAGAATAACGAGTTACTTCGAAAGAGACCATTATGTATATGTGTATTCTATAATGCAGCAGATGCTATCATAAATATTCACCAGCTCGTTTTACGAACTACCTATAGCAAAAATTTTCGCAGTTAGATAGTATGTATCCGGAACAGTGCACATAAACCTAAGTTAAGAAAGGTCAAGATAATTTCGACCTGCATCGTATTATGCTTTATCTGTTGGAATTTCGCCTGTTGGGGTATAGAAGTGAGATAGTCATGAAATATTTAAAAGATCTACAGTACAGTACTCATGGAAACAGAATGCATAATATATTTCTTGTCAAGGTAAAATAATTATTTTATGTGTGAATGCGTAGAACTTGTTTTCAAACATTTTTAAATTTATTTACGATACATCATTAAGTATTAAAAAATTTCAATTACAACATACTTTTTTTCGAATTTTTCATGTTGTTTGTCTTAATCCCAATTTCAGTGAAGAAGTTTAATATAACTCGTTATGACTGCGTATCGTCCAGTAAACTAGATAAATTATGGGTGGTTAGGAGCTCGTTTTTACTGTGGAAGATATCAAGGATATGAAACCTTGAACTTGAATGCTAGCTGGTTGGACTGTCGTATACTTGTGTTGTTATCCTTCAATTTATCTTGATATTTTTTAAGTGGCTACTTCAACGTAGTTTGTAAATGCAATGTTTTCTGTCGTTTTCATACAGATAACCTACCTGAAGAGCTAGTAAAAGTGTTAGAAGGGTATGTACGTTTTTAACAACTTGCTGTACCAAAATATAGAAGAATTCACCTATTGGAGCTTTATATATAATGCTTAGATTAATATGACAATGACAGAAAGAATTTGTATCTGCCATTTTTTATGCACTGAGATTTGTCAATAATTCAATGCATATGCTACCAACAAACAAGTTTGGACAAAAAAAATGTCTACTTGCTCAATTTTTAGTTTATACGTGAGGCTGACAATCCGAACAGTGATCTTCACACAAATTGTGTAATTGTGGAAGGTCATTTTACCTAGCTAGGAATTTTATAATGAACGAAGAAACAAAGAACGTGAAGTACGCCGTAATTTTAGATATGAAACAGTGATATTTAGATTTGAGAAATCCTTATGAATCAAACGAACAATTTTTTAGTTTGTTTCTGGGTGCAACACGAGTCCGCCTAAACATATCATGACAGAAAGCCCAGAATTGCAGTGGCTAAGAAACTTCTTAATTACTTGGCTTTCTTACCACTTGCAAGGTGTCGTCATTCCTACGAAATCAGATCGTGAGAAAATTTTAAACAAGTCTTTCTCCGAATATCCACTTTTGCTTACGTGTATTTAATCTGAATGAGTCGCTCCATTTCAACTAAATGTGCCGGATGTATCGTATAAAAAAGATTGTGAAAATAGTTATAAGAGGTAATAGAAAAAACGTTACAGATTTAGAACATTCAAGCAAACCTGCAGCCATTTCATTTAATCTTAAATTACTACAGGTTCGTCACTACTCATTCATTCGTTACTTGAATGATCAGTCGTATTTTGTGCTGAGTTGTAAGTAAATACTTGTGATCACTAACACGTGAATTTGTTTTGTTACAGGGAAGTTCAGTTTTAGCACGTTTTGTTTCAAGAATTGATCAAAGATGATGTTGCTTTATGGCGGTAGTATGCGCGTGAACTGTGACAGTTTACGCAGATCTAGTATTGTATTCTAACAAATATTACGTCCACAAATGGTTTACTTACACGTGGATATTTCGTATGAACCACGTACATTTCTACCGACGCACGTTGTGGAAAAGTAAAAACCCAAAAATCTATCTTTATCTTTTATTGTCAATAAACCCCGACCGAAACAGACAAAAATGCAAATTAGAGAATGCGTTAAAGGAAAATACGTTTTGTTTTTAATGAAAAATTGAATGTAGTCATGTGTGTGCTACGCATTTAACTAATTTCTAATAATATTGTTCAGCTCGTATTGTTAGTCGTTGCATGGGAAATCAGGAAACATTCACCAATTTCAATACAGAAAACATATCAATGGATGCTTGTATATTTTATTCGCTTCCTAGGAAACTGAATATTTCGAAGTACATACTATTTTCAGCTGATTATAATTGGAGCGGAAAAAAACAATAGGATTTCAAAAATCCCATTTGTTCTGTTTCTCATACAGTAATTTGAATTCATACATGTAATGCATAAAATATGTTAGCATTCGCAGCTTTCTTACATAATAATGGAATTTTCCATTTGTCCTATGTCAAGAAATTCATTCACAATTATTTTCCACATAACTGACATGACGCTAATGCGACGGGAGAGTAAAGATCAAGATTATACCTGTACGTTCTTATTGTGAGCTGTGGTCTGCTTATGCCATGAATGAAATACAGCATTGTATTCTTTCTCGTTCTAATTATAAAATATTAATTGGTGTCTTTTCAGGTTGCCATTAAAATCATCGATAAAACTCAACTTCAAGCGGCAGACCTGAGACGAGCCTATCGAGAAGTACGAGTCCTTAAGAAACTTCACCATCCTCATATCATTCGGCTGTATCAGGTAAAGAAAAACGAATTCAAGAGAACCTCATTGTAGAAAGACTGAAAGCATAATCAAGTAATAACTAGAGACCATGGGGGCGTTCGCAAATATGCAAAATTGCTAAAACTTTAATCATAATCTATAGGTGAAATGTGACATATATCCTTAGTTCAAGTTTGTTTACCTGTAGTTTAACACATTCCCATGAGGTTACGGTAGATGGATAATGTCCCTCTAAATTACTCAGCCATAAACAAGCAATTAATGGGCCATTACAACTTTTTAATGCAAAGGCGTCATTCGAATGACGCATATGAAAGTGACAATAGACTCTTCTGACATCCCAGACCAACGTTTTTAAGTAATTGACGACATAGCTACATGTGACATGGGATTGGAAGCCCGTAAAATAAATAATACCACTAGATTATTACTCTACCGAAATATTGCTAACTTTTCTCCTGTTAGAGCTATAGTAGATTACCTTGACTTTTCAATTTCAATATTGCTGATGGACACACTGAAAATAAAATAAGAACTTTACATGCATCCTACTTACTGAAGTATTTTACGACAGGCATAACATTTACTTACAGCCTATGCATTTGAGTACTTAAAGTGTGTGAATTATCGATTTACGATTGCCAATTAAGTTGGTATGACGCAAAAGGTTTCATGTTAGCAAATATTGTAAAACGGAAGGGTGAATATTTTACGACCACTTTATACCACCTGCTTACATCCAAAACTGCATACCGAGACCGCATGGTGCTAATAAAATATTTTACCTGTGATGTTACGAAGATAGGAAGTTATGACAAGGAAAAGTCATCAGTGCGATATTATGTTAAATTTTATAAACAGTCTCCATATCGGCAGACACCTGATAACGTACTTCATTTCCTTGATTGCTTTAGCCAAAGTAAACTTTCCATTGATGACGTTAGTAGCAAGCGTGATGGGATGATAATTTTTACAGGAAACTTTTGCTAGCTTCATCGAAGCCATGAAAACTGAAGTGAACCGGAGAATAGTTGAATTTACTGGTGAACAAGCCGTCAATCAGAAAAACCGGTCATGAATGTTGGCACTACATGCATAAATACACATTACTTCTTCCAAGCGGCAGATGAGAATTTTTTAAATCAAGAAAAGAAAAACAAAGGGTGCAAAATGATTTTTATACAGCTTTATGAAATGTAAATGGATTGTTTGATACCTTGTTTTGGCCTTGACTGACAAAATTTTCTCTTTATTTCACAAATAGTAAGAAATATAGGTTTGGTCATGGCATGTTAAGTGTTAATGGGGAGAAACAACAAGTACAAGTAGGACAAAAGTACGTCATTGTACGGAAAACAGTTTGTGACTGTCATATGTGAGAAGAAAAGGCGATAGTCGGAAACGGAAATCTACTCGCATGCATTTTCGTAAGCATAGGGCTTCGATTTTTGCGGAAAACTTGGGTAGAATATTGAATGTAGAATATAAAACGTATGCATATGCACCTTCTACTTTGAAAAGGCATAGAATACAAATCGATGCTAATCTTTTGTTTGCTGTTTGTTTAGGTTATGGAGACTAAAAATATGCTGTATATCGTCACGGAATACGCTCCTCAGGGTGAAATATTTGGTAAGAGAACTATGTTATACTCTGTCTCTATTCCTCGATGGTGATTTTTTGTACCCGACATCATTTAAAAGAAATATTCAAATTCTCGTCAACGTAATTTGTACCTGTGTAAATTGTCAACAACCTTTTTTATAGTAGACATTATCTTCGAAATGCTTTACAAGGTTTGTGTGTAAACATACTGTATGGGCTCTGTTTAAATACGTAATCCCTATGATGTGTTACCGACGGTTACAGGACATTTTCGCCGGAAAAACACCGCCGGTCACCGTGACATGAGCTATGGCTAGATCCTATAGTGGACTAGCTTCCTTATAGGCATAGTTTATAGTCGTTGTGTAACCATTCCGTATTTAAAAAAATATTGGGACTAAAAAAATTTCCAGCTCAACGAAAGTAGCCAAGGTAGTAAGCAGTTATTTTCGAAAGACAACGAGTACGCACAAGCAGAAAACGTTTCCAAGCCATGAATGAATTCTCATTTGAAAGTCTTTTCAACAATAATAACGGTATCTGGGGATATAATTTTTGTCTTTGTAAACAAATACATACTATAATTTCATTGTTTATTTTATTCTTTGGTAGTCATGCACAAATTTGAAGGGTTGTTACAGACATGAAGCAATTATAAATGCCAGATACACATCCATAGATATGTAGTATGAAGTAGCGGAAACTTTTGAAAGCGATTAATCGTATTCGAATTCCAACAGGGTCTTTATACTGTATTGAACTTTATTCAGATCTATGTTCATTGGTATTGTATGACGTACGATTTTTTGTGAATCACACATTTTTCATTTTCAATAGCTCTAAAAGGCGGAAGGTTCGTCTGAGCAATAAGCATAACATTCTATCGCTCTTCATCATGTTAGGTTTCATAACGGAAACGAAATTTTTTTTCGATGTAATCTCTTTGAAAGAAAACTTCATGTTATGAACATTAAGATATAAATGCATTTTTATTTGTTTGATAATATGTATATTTGTGAAATAAACACCGTCATGGATGAATATTATATGTAATTCAAAGCGGTTTGGAATTTGTTGTGGAAATTAATAGGCGTATAGCAGAGTTGTAATGAAATCAACATGAGTTTTTAATTAAACTTAGTTTATGCAACGTATGTTTTTCTTAGATAATGTATCATTAAATCATCCGAATTGGATACGTAATTAAAAGACTCATAAACGTTCATGGTCAGTAGGAGGGAAAGGACATGGAAATTGGGGAAATGAATGAATACCTTACTAGCTGCCGCACTCGACTATTTACCGTTGTATGTATTTGCATTCCCTATTTATCGGCAGCAAATACACATTTTATGTGTGTTGGAATACAGTCAAATCTGTATATTAAAGGCAGTCCTATAAAAGAACCTGTCTAATAAAGGTATCGTTTCTGTCGACCAATCTGTATTTACCCCATGTATCTTCCCAACTCTATAAGAGACATGCTCTAGTAAAGGCACTTTTTTTGTCGCCCTTGGATGCCTTTTATAGACAGATTTGACTGTACATGACAAGAGAGCAAGTAAGGTGGGATACGTAGGTAATAATGTTTTGTTTACTACAAATTATGAAGAAGCAGTGGCTGTGTACCTTGCACAAGATTACGGCTTTTAAAGGAATCTTTATAGTTTGCTAAGAGTCTTCAGCATATTAGTAGTGGGGCTACGCTACTATCATAGGCATTTCTATAGCTGTGTTCGATGACGCTATTTTATGTTCTAACGCATATTCTTTCGGATGTTAAGAATGGAAATAGTTTGTGATAGAAACCCTACTAAAGAAAAAATGGAGAGAGGTCTGGTCTAGAAAGGAAAGCGTGTGCGGGCGATTGCGTCATTCGTAGGAAACATTCTTTCGTGCTTCCTACTATACAACCGTGTTTTATTAGACGTTATAACTAGTAGTGTCCCAAATATGTTCTGGGTTTCTGCAGATTTAACTTAGAATTGTGAGGAACTACTTATTCTTACTTCATCACAATAATTCTGTTGAGAACTTGTATACATGGTTCTACCATACATTTGGTTAGTGTGTAAAGTTATGCATATCCTCATCTGTCAACCATGATAATACCAAATTCAACTATATAGTCTCTGGGCAGGGTATAAGTCAGAGCAGATTTTTCTGGATTCTGTCGGTATTCTGACTCTACTATATTTCTTACATTGTTACTTAGCGACTAAATAGAATTTGTATGTAAAAGAAGTGGATTTGCCTAGCGGTGATAGAAACATAAGAAATTACAACTTTGCCAAGTATTCTATTACTTGAGTTACCTAGTCATTTCATATTCTGTATGCTGATCTAGTTGGCTCTAGTATCGGAAATGGTTTTTGTATTTTTTATTGGCATGGTCTTAAGTTTCGAAGCCATCATACTCTTCATTATCATCTATTATCTTTCAAGTAATGTAGTTAAAATATCATTTCGGACTAGGATAACAATAACCGAGTTCTGAAGCGCACTTTTTCAACGGCAGCATGTCAGAAGTAAGTTTTCAAGTTTTTCTTTATAGTGACGGTTTTGACGATTTTAGAGGAAAAATAACTTGATTTATAGTTTTTTCTTTCCCAATGAAAAATATACACTCCACAATATCATGTTATGTTTTCATGTTTAGAGTGTTTATACAACCACGATTTGCGTAAATAATGGCATCTTTGGTTTCGAATCTATTACGGAATAAAGATTTCAATTTTCACCGTGTGTATTCTGCATAAAACATTGTTTGCAGTCTATACAGTATAGTTTTCATCGATATCAGGTTTATGCTTGTCTTCGTTGTTAGGCGAAATCAAGAAATTGGAGACGGTAAAAGTATAGATTTATTTTAATTTAATGAAGACGTTAAAAGAGTGATATCTTTCCCTCAAATGAATCCTGATTATTCCATTTCGGATGACACCAAACGATCCTCTTATGAGACAAAACACACAATATGTTTTAGCGTCATCTTTATGTTCATAACCATCACCCAATAAAAGACTCTGAATATTCTTCTCTATGAAGTTTGGATGAAGGGTTCTGATATGTTTTAAAAGGTTTACCTAGGTACAGAAATGTCCGTATGCGCGGGGCTTGTTCGTTACATCGAGCGATGTATTGTCGCAAGTTTTAACTTAGTAGAAAGTAACTTTCTCCTTTATATTCCCACTCTTGTTTTGTATCATTTCCGATTATACAAAGCGTGTAGTATACTGTGTTTAAAACTTATATAATTTTTATTCTCTCTACTTTTTTATTGTGTTCATATTTTTCAACGATACTTGTATATTTAGACATGTAGGTGACGTTTCGTTTTCAACAAAACAAAACCTAACAACATCTTTTGTTAGCAATGCAGGCAAAGTGCACAGCTGACAGCCTAATTGTCCCTAACTATGAATTGTTGTGATTCTTCCATTTGTATTCAAAGTCGCCCCTTTGTCATTTGTACATGCACCAATGAGAACCAAAATAAATGATGTTTGAATCTTCTGTCATTCCTTTCAGGTTTAAAAGTAAAATGGAATTAATATAATGGTCTCAAAAGTTCATGTACTAACGTATCACAGATTATAAGAATAAAAGACAAACGTTATTATGTTAAAGGTGATTAGAAACCGATTTTTAAAACTTTTTATCTTTTATTGTTCGACATCAAGAAAGGTTCTGTCCATACAGGTTTCTTTCTACGTCTAGTACTTTCCGTTCTTTCCGATCGCAAACTCAAAATCTTTCTTGTCTGTGAGTAGAAGTTTGCCATTGTAACTTTTTCTTATTCCAGCGTCCTGAGATCGAGTCCGACTACAGTCAGTTTGATTTGTTAGGAAACATCCAATGGAATGATATAATGATATAGACATCAAGTCTGAATTAGGGGACATTGTTGTAGACTTTCTTAGATATACATATACAAGTCCAAATAGAATCTTATTGCCGTGGTACTGGATAGAAGATCGGATTCACGGGCATGTAGTTGTACAATGCTAGTGAAAGTTGCACATTGTACAGTAGTCTTTTGCCTATTCATTTCTCATAAATGTCAAAAGGTCCTTCATTGCTTTTCTTTTGTCCTCTCCATCTTCAGTGCCATCTTATTGGCGTGGAGTATCTGATGTAAAGTATGTCAGGATGGTGGCCACGATGATGACTGAGGAAGGAAATGAGATAAGACATTTTCTTTTGTGAAACCTTTCAAGATGAAAGTACATTACCTATCGTAAAGACTTTTCTTTTGGAAACTATTTTGCTCTTACTAGTGTATGAGCACACCCGTTCAGAAGCCCAAAACTTTCCAGCTTTTCCTACATACGTACATATGATTTCTTCTTCGTATTTTTTCATTTGTTCCAATACTTTTCCTAGGATTTGCTGGTTAAAGGAACAAGGTACTTCTTGAGAAAAATATAAATCATAATGCAACAATATATCAGAAGAGCAATAAAACAGCATGCGTAATTCTATGCTACGTACATTAGTTTTGTTTGTCTTCACAGTAAGGTGGCATGGAATTTTGATTGTGTTAAAAAAAGGGATCGATAGACATTGTGCTTTCCTTTTTTGTGTATTCCTTTGATCGCAAAATGAGCATATATACACTAACCATGAATGATGTCGTCGTAAATACCAAGTAAGACGGAGGAAATTAAATTGTTTATCAATGTCGGTGGGAATTATGATAGGGCCGTTGTTGTTGCGGAGTTTGATGTATAATAATTCATACAGACTTGGCATCAGATATGGATAGATCTCAATATTTTACTCAATGATTATCCACCTTTCCGTCTTCGTCTAACGTCATTTCATAACAGAGCTGACGATTCTTCTTCACATGTAATTCTGTCAAATGGTTTTAGTTTACGTAAACAAAAAAAATCATGAGAACATGTCTCGGTTAATAACAGCAGGCAAATAACTTGTTTGAGAGAAAAAAATCCCTCCGTGAATCCAAAAAAGAGAAATGTGAACATTTCATATAACTGTCCTCCATTTTCATTCCTCCATTCCGTTCTTAGCAATTCTGCATGTTCTAACAGCTTTTTCTCACTATTCTGACGAGCTTAGTGCGTTCAAGTTTCAACTGTTTCACTACTTTCCCTTTAAGCATAGTTCGCTGTTTTATCTAACAGAACACGACATTGACCTTCATTTTTTAGTCTGGTTTTAGTCTATTTTTATTAGGATGAATCATCACAACCTATCCCTGAGCAAATGAAGAAACTGATGATGGCAAATGTGTGCTCAGTTCTTTTCTAAGTTCTCGAATAATTCTCAGGCAAAACCCCAGAACCGATTCCGGAAGGGAAATAAACGTGGGAGACAGAGAGAGTTGAAATGAGTTTAGTTTGGTGTTATCACGCGTGGCAAACCAGTGAAGATAGGACATTTGCATTTTAAGATCACGCAGCTAGATACCGTTTTCTTTCAACTTGAATCCTGTTTTAAAATGCTATTGTAGATTTAGTGCGCTTGTTTGGGCTAGAATATTTCGAAAAATTATAAACTTGTGGCTCGATGAAATTACAAACCAATATATCACGTCGGACTCTTCTTGATGATTCAGCTTCAAGAGTAATATTTGTCTGGGTAAAATATGTATTGAATATAAATTATTGACTCAATTGCGCTTTCATTAGATTAGAACTATCGTAGTTCTGCTTCACTAGAGATTGTCAATTAAACCAAATAAAGCCAGGAGAATACAAGATGAATGTACACATGAGTATTGTTTAATAATAATTAAAAACCAAGGTTCGTTCCTTTAGCATCTCTTTCCACTTCCTGAACATTAAAAAGTTACGACAAAGTGTTTGCGACATTAATCGTACTTAACAATCGCATAATATGTTGTATGTGCGGAGCATTGTATATCTCTAAATATTACATTATATAAATTCTAGTAGTATACACATGCTACTGACAACTTATCAGCTTTACCACATATCAGGCCAAACTTTCACAAGGCACATTTTACGGGCCGAAATCTGAAAAATAAATTCCAACAAATTATCTAATATCTTTTTAAATTCTGGGACAATCATTATAGAAANCCGAAATCTGAAAAATAAATTCCAACAAATTATCTAATATCTTTTTAAATTCTGGGACAATCATTATAGAAAATCAGAATTTTGAAAATTTGCATGAGGTGCCAATAGTACCAGACATGTTTAAAGCAGTACTGTTACATGTGTTATTCTCATCTCATTTTTCCAACAATGTTTGCTTTTGTGTGGGAGCGGATGAGATAATGGATGAAATGAGCTATGGGAAGAAGTTACAATATACAACTTACAATTTTTAGTTAGAGACCCAATGACGCAAATATTTTCGTCAGATTCACTTGCGCGGTTTGACTTTCGAGCGTAGCGCTGTGTCCTACACGTATTAACGCTACACAGAAGATATATTGAAGTCCACGTGAAAGTGAAAAGGGACGTAATCTACCTACGACAAACGGTTGGTTTTCTGCTCCGGTTGGGATAAGTTCTTCTTGTGCTTTACCATGTCTACCGGGTGTTCGTCTTCGTTTAGCCAGTTCGTAGTTTTGCTGTTAAACAGCTTGAAACTCTTGTGTACTAGTCATATAATGTACATTGTTATACTGATATGCTTTGTTTGTAGTAAACATGAAATACATCAACGTATACTAGGAAAGAGTATCGATTTCCACGTATTTATATGAGTAAGGGCGATTCGCATTCATCATGGGTTCTCCACTAGCTCATAGGACGTGGACGTAGGCACTTAAACCTCACCTCCAGCTACAAGGTACATTGGGTACAGAGACTGTACCATAATACGTCCCGTTACAGCAGTTTTTGTCCCAGTAGCAATTCATCTGCTGAAGAAAATCCGTGGGTGCCGTAAGATATGCACTTACCGTTTCATCTACTGATATACAATCCTGGAGATTACTGGTTCCATAAAAAAATGTTTACGGTCGTTTGGTTGCAATTTGCAATTTACTTTCCCTTTGTTTTAGTACGTGTATAGGCTTAACATTTGCTGCTCAGTTGTAATTTTCGCGTTCGGATGCAGGAAGTATTGGGACATGGGTATCGGATGCTCCCATTTATCCTTATCACCAACACTGAGAACAGTTTCAGCTTTTACCCATCCTGTAGGATACTCATCCACCCATCAGTACTTTCACCTCTGGGCCGTGTACGTCATCAAAATAGGCGATTCCTCTCTATGATAATGCTTCGAATAGTAACCCAAGGGACAACACATGTGCATGCACATTCAGGCAACAAGCCTTTTGGTTGTTTCATGTATGAAAGTTCTACTGATCCTTGACGCTAACATGCCGTATCTACGTGAGACACAGAATTATACTGCACACCATATGTTTTACCCTTCCCACGTAAAACGAAAAGATCATTTTAAAGCTGAGAAACAATTAGGGTATCACCGTCCTAGAGCAGGAACGAGGCGACATCAACAAAAAATGTGAGAGAATCGAAGGGCATTACCTTGTTTTAGGCTACAGACGTCATCATGAAGTCCCTCTTTGTGATTGTACTATTACCAGTTCCTTTCTAAAGAATACTTTTAGCTTGCAGCCCGTCACGAACACGCTAAACTTTTCTTTCTTTTTTAGCTTAGTACGAAACGTCAAAAATGTTAATCAGCTTTCACTTTGTGAGCCCATTATCCTGATTATTTTTCTGTGTAAAGTACAACGGTCTCTATGAAGCGAATAGTATTGAATGAAAACAGATTTGAAGGGTGAACCATCATCACATGTAAGATGAAGTTACTCTCGAAGCAAAATCGACGATATTTTTATTATGATTTGAAAAGATTGTGAAAGTAACTTTGAATTACTGTACTCGTTAGTTGTGAAAGCCTTTGTCACGATTTCATAATACGTGCGTCTTAGAGTAAATTGTTTCACAAGACCACCTGAACAAGGCAGATTTTGTGGTATTGCCAGAAGAGACGATTTTCTCCGTTTCGCATCATCAACTTAAAAGCGTGAAATGTCTATCTAGTTTCATTACATAGCAAGTGGATTTACACACGTACTCAAAACCACTCTCGGTCTCAACTTCCAAACGCAAAAAAATGTTGAGGAAGCGGGTCATGTGCAATGTATTCGGAATTTAGGCACATATATAAAGCGTGCAAAATCTTTTTGATGAGCCCATGCTGAGCAAAGATATATTCTACGATGCAGTGACGCATGCTACATACATTTATGTATCATGAAACTCACGTACCTTTGAGAGTTTTTAGTGTAACAGCTGCGGGGGTGGATAGGCTAAAAATTTGTAGAGCAACCTAGGTCTTGGTAGGATATTTCGTGAACATGTTCTTTTTCTACCAACCAAATCTGTATAGAAATAATGTTTGTTTGCCTAGGTTTTCGTACGAAACACCAGCCATGGAAGTAATTCGAAGAAAATGATATTCTCACTAGCTTCCCATCAGATATGTCTTCACGTTTTTTTTCATTTGCCTCCTATGAAGCATGTTTCGCGGATTTCATTTCATTAGTGATCCATCTATTCAACTTGCGACTAATTCACAATACGTAGATAAACAATACGAAAACATCATTGTCTGAGCTTATCTTGTTGTTCAAATACAATAGCGAGATGCGTTCAAATGATGATCTAGATGATGGTCCATTTTTAGACATAAAACCTTACTTCTAGAATACTTCCCCCTAATTCATTTTCGAATGGAATCAAGGAGTGATAGGTACACATGCAATGTATACGAAAGAAATTCAGACTAACGGCTAACACTTTTAAAAATAATGAATGAAGTTTTCGACTTGGTTGTCGATATTTTAAACTGAAATCCGACTTTTGTTTCCATTATTGGATCTTATTTCATTCGTCTATATCCATTAGACTATGTGTTTACGAAAACCAAAATAGAATCAACGCTGTGGGCATTTCACAATTGGAGGGTTTTCTCTTATGAAAGTAATTCAATATGAGGAATCATATTATTGGAAAGAGGCGAAAACGGGCATTGTTTATAGTCCATCCCGTTGAAAGCACATACATCATAGATGTTCCGCATACTGAGTAGAAGTCGCTTTCCCCAATTCACTTTTGTCTACACACAAAGCAGCTGAAGCATAAGTGGTGCTATTTGTTCCTGGATATAGGTTTACTATGCCTTTTACCCACCTCGAGGGAAAAATATAGGGAATTCGGTTCCCAGAACACGCTTATTGGTGCATATAAACATATGTTTGATTGCATTGACGTCATCATCAACCCATCGTCGTTAGTATGGTAGTCGTCGACTCCTTTTTTCTCCTTTCTCCTGAGTAGTGTATTGGCCTTCGGGTCTCGTACGAGGCTGCTCAACCAACAGCAGCACAGCAGTGCCCAGCGAAGGAATGCATGCATGTGTGTTTGGAAAATAATTGTAAGCAGGAAAATGTCAAGAAGTCTTGCAGTTTGTTTGGGAAATAGAACTTGAAAAATTGACCTTTTCCTTCTCATATTGACCCAAACTTCAATTTCTGTAGGGCTTGTCCTTGAAATCTCTACGGAATCAAGACTCAAGTGTTTCATGAAAAATTTTATCTCTTGGATTTGAGTACCAAAGAGAATTCCACATGCAGACCAAGAAGGCAAATGGGAGAAGGCAACGTGAGAGTGAAAAATGACTATTATGAATATAAACTTGATTTCGGGTTAGTTTTGTTTGCAAAACACATTAACCATATAGTATTCATTAATAATCGACTTGAGCATGAAAAGGTTTTGCAAAGAAATGAAAAATTTATGTGAAAATCTAGGATCTGTAATGAGCTTCCTTGAATTCATGAATGAGCTGTTTTCTCTTTTGGATTATAAAAAGAGAATGGACTTTTCAAGAACTTTTACTTGAATTTCTCCACTAACGCGACTATCGTGTGAATATTACAGTTGGTTGTGGTAAACGATTACTTTGATGAAGAGTCCAAGGCCACAGGGAATGTTAGCGTTTAGATGTTTATTCACGCTTAAATTCTAAAGCTTTTTGTATGTACTTTCACAGAGCATATCGCTAGACATGGTCGCCTCCCAGAGCCGGCAGCAAGGAGGATATACTGGCAAGTGGTATCTGCTGTTGATTACTGTCACAAACGTAGTGTGGTTCATAGAGACCTAAAGGTGAGTAACAAAGATTCAAGTTGGTTTAGTCAGAAGGTCCTACCTATAAAGACAACTGTATATACGCTAAAGTTTGATTACTTCGGCTTCGAATTCCACCTGGGCTAAGTAGGCAAAGCTTATTTCAACTGCTCATGGTTTTGTTTTTTCTCCTCAGGCTGAAAACCTTTTGCTGGATGCTGAAGGGAGCGTTAAATTGGCAGATTTTGGGTTTAGTACGTGGTGGTCTCAAGAGTCTTCCCTTTCTACTTGGTGCGGGTCACCACCCTACGCTGCCCCTGAAGTGTTTGAAGGACGACAGTATACTGGACCTGAGGTTGACATTTGGGTATGTATCAAAAGAAAGGGGAAAGTAAACAGTGTAATGTTGGAAGGATGATTAATTTTTTACTTTATTTATTTTGTTTGCTTAGAGTTTGGGTGTTGTCTTGTATGTTTTGGTTTGCGGAGCCCTTCCATTTGATGCTGCCACTCTTCCGGCGCTCCGAGACCGTGTTCTTTCGGCCAGATATAGAGTTCCATATTTTATGAGTGCAGGTGAAGATCTTTTAGAGAATTAGCAAATTAGTGGCATGCCTGGTTTTAATGTGTCAAAAACTTTGTCCATAGAATGTGAGTCTCTTGTTCGTAAAATGCTGGTTCGTGATCCATCAAAACGATACACGATAGAACAAGTGAAACGGCACCGTTGGATGCAACTAGATGGTCCTCCACGTTTGCTTCCTGCTCCTGGCCATCCTCCATCCGTCAATTTAAGTCATAAGCAATACTTAGATCCGAGTCTAATTCCTGACGTACCAGCAGAGCCTAACGAGCAAATTCTTAGACTGATGGCTAGTTTAGGCATTGATTCTTCTAGGACAAGAGAGGTACGGAAACACATTTATTACACCGATTAACAGTAAATCCTAGAAGTGTTAAACTCGTTCAGTCCATAATGTTTATTCATCAATTTTTTCTGTTCTCTGTGTCTATAGTCCTTACGACAACAAAGTTATGATCATCACGCGGCTATCTACTATTTGCTCCTGGAAAGACTCAGACAGCATAGGCCAGGAGGACCACATCGATATGGAGGTTCACCTTCAGGTGGCCCTCCAACAAGAATGATGTCTACGGACTCTCAAACCTGTCGACGCGCTCCAAGGAGACCTAGTACCATAGCTGAGCATGCAATGCGGAAAATGAATCCTAACCCTGGTTGTAGCGGGTCGTCGGGAGAGTCATCACAAGCAGCGCAAGGCGCTGGTGGCGGCGCTGTGGCAGCCGGTGCAGCAGCTGCAGCTCCACATCCTGAAGCAGTATTCTGGAAGTCAAGTAGAACTTCACATGGGGCACCTTCCCAAATGAGTTCCGTTGATGAGGGAGTAGCCGACATGGATTCCAGTTGGGACCCAGATCCTCAAGGCTCGTCTGTGAGCGGAGTAGGCCCTGGCAGCTCAATGAGTTCAGGAATTGGACAATCGATAGCTTCTTCTACAGGGGGTGGGCCTAGATCTAGGGCCGACTGGAAGTGGCCAACCCGTGGTAGCACTGGATCTAGTGTACAAATCAGTTCCGACTTGTCACAGGTTCGTAGTAGTTCTCACTCGCAGAATGATCATCAGCGTGGTTTGATCACAAAGGATGATATGTTCCTTGATGTGTAAGTCTGGATTTTTTCCCTTGTTTCTTCCGCTTGCTCTAATACGCTGCTCTCTCTTTCTCTTTCTATCAATTTTCCGGGTTGTGGTACGCATTCGCTCGCTTACCTCTACAAAATTAGGCTTCAGGATCTCCTCGAGAGAGTGTTAGTGGCAGTGGGACTACTTTGAGTAGTTGGGATAGTGCTTGGGAGCCTGGGGGCTTGGCAGCATCACTTCCCTCATGTACCACCGCACAGGCAGGCAACACGGGTATAGATGAGAGGCGATCCTCCATAACAGACTCGGGTTCACCTCTTTCTCCCGGACCTTGCTTGACATCTGACCGTCTGTGGGTTCCACCTTCACAACCACCAGGTAGTATTTTTGAGCAACAAAACTGCTTACCCCCACACAAAGGAAAACTTTCACTCCACGTTTTAACTTTTTTTCACGCGAATTTTATTTAGCTGGGTTTTTTACTTTTGTTTGTAGGTTTTGTCAATTAAAAAACTTCCTTCGATTTTTGTTCTTCTTGGGTTTGCTCTAGCAGAAAAAAAAAGTTTTGCCAAAGACCGTGCAAAAAAAATTAATTTTGTTTCCCTCAACGTACATATTATCGACGTAAAATGCGCTTCAATGTTAGCGTAAAACACTAGACGCTGCTGGATTTACCAAGTTACCTCGTCTAAATTCGTTTTTTTCAGTTAGTTTTTTACCTTTCTTTTACAAAAAAAAATAATTAGAACACTTTGTATGTTTTTGCATGTGCCTTGAGAAATGCTTTTCTTGCATGTCGTGTAGTATAGCAATTTGTAGTAATTTGTTTTGCGAAATTTAGAATAGTTGGGGATTTCTTTACATCGCTCTATGCATGATATACGTACTTTATTTTACTTTGAAATGAATTCACGAATTTTTTTTGCCAAACTTGTTATGATAATGATTACATTTGTTTGTGAAGGCTCGCCCACCGAATTCCGCCTCGGAAGACGAGCATCTGACGGCGTAGTTGGAGGTCGGAAAGTAGTCCCATTTCAAAACAAACTGGATGGTGCACGAGCTGGAGGTGTGGCTGCCCTCGCGGCTGGAAACAACCCTATTGTTGGTCAACAAAGTCTAGATATTGTGGAAGGAGCTGTTGGTGGTATTCCTCTGGACGAGGAAGGTATCGAGCCCCACATAGCAGAACCTCCATTAAGTCTTCTTTGTTCACCAGCAAAACGAACGAGTCTTCCAGATTCGTGGAAAATGTTACCTGACACTAATTGGGGGCTATGGACTAGTCAAGATGGACAGAGTGGAGCCAGTAGTGGGACGGGTGGACAAAGCACCGGTCTTACTTCAGCCCAACTCCATAGACAGCTCATGGCCCTTCGATTGCAACGAAGGGCTGGTGTGGTGGAACCCCCAGGTATGAACTCCGAGTTCAGTAATGATACAAGCTAATAAGTATAAAAAGTCAGTAGTCATCTCTGTCACTGTATTTCGTTTTACCCGACGTAGCTGCAAGGTGCAAAATTAAAACCTGCTATAAAGACAGCAAGAGATGCAATCGCTAGATGACTGTGATTGTTTATGATTAGTATAGTTTGTACATTATCTCCCAGTAAAATTATCAATAGCAAGCTAGACATGCTTCTAAATGCCTAATAGATTGCATGTGATCCACAACAGAGCTGTATTATTTTTGTGCTAACAGATTTATCCACTGCCAATGTAACAGATTCGGCAAACTCTCGAAAATCAGTATTGCGTCAACAATCTTACAAGTTAGCTCAACAACAGCCCGTCCTTCCTCCACTTCCAGGTGGACAAGCTGCAGCAGCCGCCCAGTTAGCGGGTTTAGATCCTTCTGTGTTTCGACCCATAACAGAAGAGGAGTCCAGGCTACAAGCCCATCAAGAAGAAGACGAAGAGGGTGACGAAGACGATATATGTATAGATGGAGGGGGCAGCGGCTGCCAAACTGCCCGACACAGTCCGTGGCCGCAACAGGGCGAAATTGCCTGGCAAAGCCTCCCAGTTACGCTAGGAGAATGCAAACTGACCGATTCTAATAGTTCGCTGAGCAGGCTCAGTCCACTTTTGCAAATGGGTCAGTTTCAGAGTCTCCAGAGTACAAGTCCTGTGCCATTCCGGTGGGATGCTCAGCCGTCTACTTCACTTCACTTACCTCAACCCCCATCATCATCTATGCTTCCACATCAGGAACGAATGGATACTTCAGGGCCATAATCCTAGCCAATCGCATATTCATCTACGATCTTTTACCCCATTCAGTTCTAAATTTATATCGCCAAGGATTTTATATCATTTGTTTGCAGCGTTTCTTATGTTATGCATTCTCAAAATAGTCGTGAACTCTAGTCGTGCGAGGTTCAAAATCAGCGTATCTCTTATTTTTATAATCTATTTAAACACAATTAGATTGAACATAATTATTTGAAGTAATAGTTTATTATACCCGTGTCTGAAGTTAGTTCAATAAACTGTCATATCCCAGACCGAAGAACTGTATGTAAGCACATAGGTTTTTAACCTACCTAACCTCTCCTGTGCTTTGTCAAACAGCAATAAGTAACCATAGGTTATTAGCATTTAAAATATTATCAATTGTGGACCGTTGGATGCATAACGGTAAACAGAAAAAATTACTGCATGATTTTCCACGCAGTAACTTATTTATCATAATAATTCTAAATCTATTTTAAAGGGTATCGTATACAAAAAATGCAAACTGTCTTAGACTGGGCTTGACTACATCTAGCTGTTACATTAAACGTATGAATCATGGTTGCACGATTTGCAATTTTTAAAAATGTTTTTATAATAAGCAAAAATACAATAGTAAGTGTCATCTTCGCGTAAACAAGTAAGTTATACATAGATTGATATAATGACAGCACAGCTGCAATTTGTACTTTCCAACAGTTTTGGAGTTTTGTGGAGTCGTGAACGTAAATTTGTACCGTAGAAAAAACAGATATTAAATACTGATTACTTTTATATACAAAATCTTCAGAAAGTTTTCGTTGTATTGAGGTAAATTTTATATATGATCAAAAATGATACAAGCTCTGCTAGTCGTTGCCTCCGTGTCTGCCAAAGCAAAGATTATTGATATTGATCAGGTAATACTACTTGACATGATTGAAAATTATGTACTGGTATAAACGGACTACCTAACTTTGTACAGGTCTACCCTCGTCCGGTTCCAAAATTGAAAAGCTAAATAAATTATAGAAATCCAAAAAGAAACTTTTGGACGAGTCTAGCTAACAGGTATTTATTTATTACGTGTACGTTTATATTACAATATTTCCTATACATTACATTTAGCCTAAAAGGGGATAACTAGTTTATTATCGCATATGACAATGATTTATTTATTTTCGTGTATATAGGTTTCTTATTTTATCACGAAGAACGGTTTTGAAATTAAGACGACAAATATATCAAATCAATGAAACTGGTCCATACGGACTTTTTAAAAATTCGTTTCTTTTATTTACTCTTTTTGTTTTTCGGCACGGTCTTCTTGGGTACTTTATCCAACAGAATAACCGTCCTCATCGTCAAGCCCATCGTCACACATAGTCACCTATTTTTCGTCCTATTGTGATTTGTGTTTGCATCAGACCTCCGATTTTGAGTTAAAATACAAAGTATATCGACTAGGAAACGTTATGCAAAATAATAAATAAAAAGGGATCAGTAGACAAATGCTCATTTTGAAGGAAAAATCAATCAGTACACATATACTTAAACAAAAAGCGACATTTGGAAAAGCCCCATGCTTTGCAAGTTACTACTGAACCAGTCGCCTTTGCAAAACCTGCAAAAGAAGAACAGGAAATGGTTGTTTCTCGCAATATTACAAAAAGCGTAGTAAACTTACTTGCAACGTCATGTCATAAAAAAATTGTCAGTTTATTTATATAAACAAGTCATGTGTCATATCCGTAAGGAACAGTGGAATTTGGCTACAATTTAATATATAACAAAAATTAAAATATGTTGCTGGTCAACAAATTTAGCGTATGATTGTCAAATCAATTTTATCGGTAATCCATAATGAGAACGGAGCCATTAATCAAAGCCGGCTAAAACGCTTTATAAATTCTACAAATGTGTTAATAGGATGAAGAATAAACAACATTCAAAGTGTTTTAGTTGTCACTGTACGTGTAATGATAACAAAATCAATATCAATTTCGATGTACCTTGACTATCTAAATGAAATTAACTGAAGTTCGAAAACAGACTATATTTATTTCAGTTTTATACCCTTTCAACAGTTCGTATGCAAGAGCATTGTGAAATATCATGTCCTTTCAATTGATGTGTCGGAAAGGCTCTTGATTCGAAAGTAAACCTCCATGATGTCAAAATACTACTGGTATCAGCATAAAAAATAGATTTAGGTCTAGCCAGCTAATTGTAGAATGAAACATGTAGAAAGACGACAAGAAAATCAACACTGTACATAAATGTAATAAGAAAATTATAAAAATGTGCGATAGTCTGTGATGACACGATAATAAAAATAGAAACTAAACAAAAAATGTTCTTGTATTGAATGGAATGTTGAGAAAACAAAATGATAATATATATTACATGTTTAAGAGTGAGAAATAAAAAATGCAGTGAAGAATTTCTTTTTCCAGTGTACATTGTAAGTTCATCTTTCAGCAAACTTTGCATAGACCGATGACAGCTAGTCGAGTAAATAAAAGTTAGCTGAATCTCTTCCGTTTTGCGGTTCTTTTCATTATTAGAAACGAAACAGGAAATACTTGAAGGTTAGGAATGACTTTTAAAACGAAAAGATATGCAAAGATTCGCTACCTTTTTTGTTACGACCTTCTTAAAAGCACACCTCAACAAGTTAGGTCATCAGCGTTTCATTTCCGTCTTGACTACTTCAGAGTAGAGCAGAAAACTGCGTGCCTATGTTTGAGTTGCCAAGCAAAGCCAGCCATAAAGCTCTGTGGCCAGTTAGTACGTGTACGCCAAGGTTACGGGCTATCGCCATCGTGGAGTTTGGAGTAGCCAGACCATGCATAAGCTGTACTCCATCAATGTCTCCTTTGAGTACGGACATGGAGTTTTTCATGTAGAAATTCCAGAAAGAAGAAAACGTTCAAGAACCCAAAAAAGCAGCATATTTCTAAAACACACCATCTAGTTGGAAATTCATCCGATCATTTATCTTGTGATTGACTTCAATGAATTAGGTTTGATAGAGTTGTAAATGGCAAATGACATGGAGGAATGTTATTAGCCTGGAACTTCCTGCTTTTGAACTAGGATATAAGAAAAAGGTTATTTTTATCTGTTCACTACCAGAAAACTGCCAGTTTAAATGCATGAATTGGTGTAAACGGTATCGTTTAACAAATTCATTGTAATTTTTGAGTACTTAAAGCTCTCAGTCTCAGTCTACAATCTAGTTTCCTTTCTCACAGGTAACAAGTAACAACTTCCCAGGTTGGATGATGCTGTATTTTTGGAGCATTTGTATTAATATCTTATTCATATTAAAAATTTATTGCATAGTGTCTTTTGGGACAAGGAGCAAGATCCCTTGCATCAATGGGTCAGAATTCAACCGAACTAAATTGAAGTTCACTGCTAA
>VICI01001199.1:0-24822 GCA_019593645.1 Akabosia matsudoensis | reverse complement strand
TGCTCAAGTTTTAAGAATTTGCTTAAAATATTGCTTAAAAAAGTTCTTAGGCCCACTTTTGCTAAAAGAATTCTTAACTCGTGCTCAACTCGTTACATAGCCCCTCTCCAGTAGACCTTCCATCCGTCCGTTCTAAACTTTTGCAATTTGAGTTATAAAAAATGCGAACTCTTCCAAGTGATTGCATCACATCATATTACCCATTTTTATACATATTTGAAGTTGTGTGGATGTCGTCGTCCCTATTATCGTGTACTATGTGTACTTCAATTTTCTCATTATAGATTTTTTCTCATGTGCTTTGCTGTCAAGTCACGATCATACTATTCAGCACGACGACATACATCCTATAACGAAGACTTTTGAAACCAGGCAAACGTAGATTCATACAGATTGAGGCTATTTTGTACTAGCTATATACTGTCCAAAAATTACTCACAAAACGTACTGAAAATGTGTGCTAAACCATGGTGATATTTTTCACTGCATCAAAAATAGCCAATAATGCTTGCTGAGCCACAAGCACCCACCAATGGTTTTAGGTTGCATCACAGGGAGAAATAAGTAACAAGTTATTTTGGGTAACGAGACAACATTTTTCTCATCCTACCGAATCCGTGTTCCCTGTCAATTGGAAACGACTGCCATTTAATGAAATCTATTTTATTAGATGGCACCTACTTAAGAAGTACAAGCATGGAGAGATCCTTGACGTAGTTTAACAAGTTGCATAAATGTTGTTAGCTTCCTCGTTTGTTTGTATTCTTCGGGGATTGAAAACATCTTTTTAAGAAAGAAAAAAAAATCAATAAATGATACTTGAATTTTCTTAAGGATTGGATTAGTCTAGGGTAAATTATAGTCGTCCATGTAAAAGGAGACAGTAGCAAATATCGTAAAATATTTGTGCTAATATTATGCACAAAAGTAGTGAAAAGAAGGATCTTCTTTTTGCTGTAACCATGAGCATAAAATAAGCATAAAAGCAACACGAACCAACTGATTAAGATGATAATGATGATGCAATTGGGCATTTACTGTTGAGTCAGGACTCGCATAAAGTTGAAGAAAAATATCTGCAAGTATCAAGTGCATACTTCAATAATGATTTTCAGCTCGTGAAATGACGCTCATCATGTTGATGTGACATGTAAAACTATAAAATTTGGTATGCACCGCAGAGTTTCATTATGCCGCCTATGTATATGCTCATCGTTTTGTGTGTTCGCGTGCCGAACATTTTCGTGTTTTTATTTGATTCGTACAAGATATTTCTGACAGCCGATGAGCTCTTTTTGTCTTCATTGACGAACACAACAATGCAAATATCCAAGTTCGTTGCAAATAAATGGACATGTTGTCTTCACAGTTTGTACATTTTCACACGCCTGCAGAATCCGGTAGATAATTGATGGCTTGCACAGCCTTCAACCCACTTGAATCCAGTTACATGTACGAAGAGAAGGACGTATGATAATGATAATGAATTTTAGGTGCAACCCAGAATTATAACGGGAGAAATGAAATGAGGCTTTCATGCTATTAAAGTTTCTACTTCAAACGCTACAGCATAACATTGTTTTCTCTCCATCAATCATGTATGGAATGTAGGGCAAAGGATTTTTTTTCTTTAACAAGAAATAATCATTGTTCTCTTGTTTCTTTACAGTATTAGTTGTACGAGTTGGCTGTATAATAGAGGCTCATCCCTCTCCAAACACGAAACCTGGACAAAACCTAATTGCACCTAATTTCCAGCCAGGCTTTGTTGATGAGCAACACACTGGCGAGCTGGAAACAGCAGCGTCACATTCTTTTGTTTCAAGTCCGAGGAATGGCCTTGGAGGTGTATCAGGTCAAATTTCCAAGAAACAACAGTCCACCAGTATTTTCTCTCAACTGGGACTGTCCAAAAGCTCTCACCAACAGCAACAATATCTCTCAGATACTTTTGTTTCCCCCAAATTCTCTACTGAGGCAACAACGATAACTACTTCATCTACAACAACGACTACATCGCATACCAATTACAATCCTTCTTCCACGTTTTCCGATGGTGAAAACATAAACCAGAGTAATTCTGACCATGACGACGAGCTTGACGACAGTTGTTCTGGAAAAGCAGATGGATACTACCAAAACTTGGGCTCCGGTTGCACCAGCTACTATTTCTGCACAGCAGGCTACCAAGCAACGTACATTTGCCCGATCGGATTGAAATTTAATGGGAAGCGATGTGAAAATGATTATGTCTGCCCTTCCGAAACTTTAGACGGTCATCATGTAGAAAATGTATGCGAAAACAAGTCAAACGGTTACTACCCATCAAATGGGCGGATAAATGCTGGCAAGTACTTTTACTGCTTCCAGAATACCAAAGTTATTGAGCTTCAATGTGATTCTGGCAAAATCTTTGTGAAGGATTCATGCATTCATGAGACTGCTGAGACCTCCATTAAGAGCACATCAAACACAGAAATCGAAAAGAGTAAGAGTCCACAGAGTATTAAATATTTTACATTGGATGGAAACAATGACGAAATTGGCTCAGTAGAGCCCAGTGCTGACGCCAATACATGCTTCAGAAAATCCAACGGTTTCTATCAGGATATAGAGAGCGATTGCAGAACGTACTATTATTGCATTGGTGGAGTAAAAACAGAACTGCACTGCCAAGAAGAATATGTTTTCAACGGTGATATTTGCGTCCATCGTTCCAGGTATGAATGCCCTCATGTTTCTCCCAAAGAAAAGGTCGGTAGAATGAGTTTTAATGATGACAAAGCCTTTATTGAGAGTAAAACGAATGCTCCAATGACCTCTACATCCACTCTACCAGGCCACAATTCTAATGATGAAGATAATTCTGCGGACATTGTAACGGAATCAGGAAAGTTGAGTAATATCCCAAGATGAATAGCTATCCAAGTACGCACGCGAAAAAAAAGATAATGGTTATAGAGTGGAACTTGCAAATGTGGTTTCGCTTAGTTTAAGAACTTCATAGGGATGCTTTTTGTCTTGAAACTTTGGAGGATAGCAGTAAATACCTTTCACAAACGGGTCATCTTGGATTTTATATACTCAAAAAGAGTAGAGGAGATTTCCGTTGGCCTGGAAGTGGGTTTGGTTTTGCACTGTCTCTTTACCGGTCCATTACGAGAGCGCAATGGGAAAAAAATGTCTAACGTTTTGTTTTAAGAATATGGTTATTTTTATGGATTATATGTACATTCTATCCCTGAGCTGGTCTTTGCGGGATTTCTTTGCTTTCTCCAGGGGACACATTTTGTGCAGCTGTGCTGTACCATTTAGTTATAGGCTTAAAACACTTTTTTTTCATAATCCCTCGCGTTTTAATGCAATTAGCTAAATGGAAACTGTGTTACATCGGTGCAGGTAATATTTGAGGCTCTAAAAGAGAGGAAGTCTTTTTAACCTGGAGATTCTACCTTAGAGAGGCTATCATGATTTAAACAAGTCGTTATTCTCCTATCGTTTTTTTGTAATATTTATGATTTTATTGCCTTACATTGTCGTAAGACAAATTGTTGGTATTGTAAAACCCAGGTATGGCAGCGCCATGTTTAGTGGTTTCCCCTTTTTATATTCCACGTAGAAAATTCGAAAATACTTTAGACAAACGGGACGGATATGTTTCCAGAAGAAAATATTTCATGCTTACAGTTTAATATAGTAAGTACCTATAAAGTGTACCCGAGTAAAATCCGGGCTTAAGAAACATGAATTATAGCCGAACGTCTGAAGGTCGTGTGAAACTGACTTGAGCGTAAAATTACAAGAAAAAGTAGGACGTTCAAAGCTGCTAATTTTTTTCTCATTTCCTAAAAAAAAGTAAACTATTCAAGAAATAAAATATATTATACTAGTTATATAATTTCATCCTATTTTTCAAAAAAATTTCTATAAACTTGTACGTGTACCACTATTATATCTACTTGATTGATTGTGTTGTACCCATATTTTTATTCGCCTAGGCTTTTACTGCTGAGCAGTAAGAGTTTTCCTTGTTGTAAGTAAACTTAACGTGTGTAGAATTATAAAAATAAACGTTATCAGTTATCACTGTTTCAACCATTTTGTAGCTAATATCCGTCCATTTATTAAGAGCAAGAATCTGCTCCAAAATGCCCGCCATTATTCACATGTCAGTGCACAAAAACTTTTTGTAATATTCTCAGTAGGTCAACTGCCGGGCATTGTTTCAGGCGCACAAAAACTGGATTTTTTCGTTGAAGGACTGAAGTTTAATAAAAATGGTGAAATTACCTTCATGAATGAATGGTCAGTGTGGATCCTATTTACTTCAAGAAAAAAGAATAGAAAATCATCACACTGAAAGAAAGTAATAAGAAAAAAGGCACATTATCGTGTTTTTTCTGCTTGGCTGCACCATCCATCCTAATATAAAGTTTCGCTCGTCCAGCACTTTTCTTCGCCTGTTCTTATTTGAAAAAAGCTGGGAAACACTACATCAGTTCTCACAACCTGTCGGATGCAATTTTCGCAAAAAGAGACAACAACCTTGTGTGATCTAACAAGCTTGTTTTCTCTTATTTCCCTACTACCCTTACAGAAGAATGAAATTTTGCAACGAAATATATATTCTATACTTTTTATCCTTTGTCGTTCCATGTCCCATTTGAACACAGAATATGACATGTCGTGCGCTTCAGCAAAGTAAACTGGTGTATTAGTTTTTGTTCCTTGGATCCATAGTTTTCATTCCTTTCTCCCGAGCTGCTGATTCAACATCCACACAGGTGCCCGCAATTTCTCCACGTCGTAAATTTTAAGGAAAAAAAACCTCTGAATTTTGTTTAGCCTTCAAAAGTATTCCGTCAAATGTAGATCTCCTCAAACTAAACAATTTCCTCTTTGATATTTTTATCTAGAACTTTTTCTCAGCGCCTACGGCGGATTTGTAGCAAAAAGTAGGTATGCCCTTTTGTATAGACTTTTTAGTAAACAAAACTAAAAAAAAGTTCAATGGATTTTTTTGTCTTTGTTATGCTTGGCTCCTTTTATTTGTTTACTGTATCTTTCATTCTTTTATTTTCATACTTTCTTCTTACTCGGCTTAAACAAAACTAAAAAAAAGTTCAATGGATTTTTTTGTCTTTGTTATGCTTGGCTCCTTTTATTTGTTTACTGTATCTTTCATTCTTTTATTTTCATACTTTCTTCTTACTCCGCTCTCGGCAGAAAAAAGCTCCTTCACTGTTCCAATTTAAAAATGGAAGCGGAAATGTATAGTTAAGCAATGTTCAACAAGGTGAAATTCCATTATTATGCTCGTTGATATGTATTTGGGAAAGGCGTTTTCATATGCAAATTTTTACATATGAATATAAGGACTTACTTTCAAGATTCAGTACTTTCCTCGCTCCTACCTTGTGTCAACAACCAAAAGCAAATTGACGGTGGGCAAAGCAGTAAGAATCCAAATGTTTTCACCAGAATTTCCTGTCCAACTGGACGTGATTGTTGTTGAGTTGATCTTCCAATCGACTATGGATTCGTTCTTGTAAGTAAACTTGCTGGAGAACTGGAGTTTTGATAATCCATCATGATGGAATGGAGTCTTTGTTAGGGAAAACTAATTTGTAGTAGGAGATAATAGGGTAGAATGTGGAGAAGATGAGGTCCTACCCTAGATTTGAAGTAGAAAGTTTTGTTAGCTCCATAGGGGTAGAGATATACTTTATAGCTAAGGATTTGTAGTGCAATATTTCATATAAAACTACTCCAAGGAATAGACGATCGCGGAAACTATGGAGCCCCTCCAGAATTTACGTTTCATAAATGTTATTCCAGGCTTGAATTTCAAGGGATGTGTGCGCACTTGTAGCAGTCATGAACTTATTCTCCGGAGGATGAATATTCTCCGAAAATGAATAAACATAAAGCTCAGGAAGAGTTTATGAGTATTCCAGGAGAAAAGAGTTTCATGGAGCGAGAAATTTTTTTGGTATGCTAGTTCACTTTTAACCAGGATGTTCACCACACTTCGTATAGCATACCAGGGAAATAGATAGATTGTGCACATCCTTTGGTGCTAAAGGCAGCGCCAGAGCTATTGTGCTCCAGAAGCGAAAACGGATTCCAACAGATCGGGTCGAGCAAGGAAGCTTCCCGAAGAAGACTGGAAAAAGCAACTTTTTTCGTGGTTCTTTTGTGTGGGTTTCCGTGCACGTTGTAATTACACTGCTGATATCAGTATCACAAGAACTAAAGGCTGGCGATAAATTGTGGTCGCTAGAAAATACGAAAACGGTTAAAAGCACACTTATTTATTAGTTTAGCATACCTACTGCAAGGAAAAGCATTTTGTGAAACTACTTATTATGCGTCCCTGAAAATACATTGGTTTTTGATGTGTACAAGTATATGTAAAGCACTGAATTTAACAGTGTGTGTATGTAGAAAATTACATTTCATTTTACTTGCGTCACCTGCAGACGAACCTAATATATTCATCCGTGTTTCATTACGAAAACGGAAGGATATAAAATCAAAGCGTACAATTTTCCAAACCACTTGTTTCCAAAATCTAGGTAAAAGGATCAAGTGGATGGCAATCACGTGAACTACTTTCACTTCTGAACGAGATCAAAGGTGAGTTCTACATCTATTTCGTCCGTATATGCATTTTAGTATTCATGTCATGTAGAAAGTGGTAGACGGTTTTCTGGAGACATCTCCAGATAAAAAGTCAAGCACTTAATTGCGGGCGTAGGAGTAGGGTGCACAGAAGTGGGTATCATTTTTTCGCATGCTAACAGGAACATAAAACTTATATACAAGGTACTTTAGTGGAAAAAGGAAGAAAAAAATGCCTTTACTAAATTCTAAAAAAGAGAAAGAAGCTTTCTTGATTTCCCCTGATAAAGCTCGTTCTTACTGTGGAACTCTTTATCGGAATGATGAATGAAAATCCATTCCTAATTNCTGTGGAACTCTTTATCGGAATGATGAATGAAAATCCATTCCTAATTAGGTTTTTATCCTGAAACAAGCTATTTATGTTCGCTTAATGGAAATGGGATGATATATCAAGTTGTATTGCATCAAATTTAAGGTCTACTTCTGGGTGGATTGTGGTTTAGACTCCTATTTGACTCATTACGAGCACGCTATAAAGTAAACACCTTAAAGCAAATTGTTGCAGATACTTTTGGCAAACCAAGCTCGAAAAAAACATTCGTTGTGATAAAGTTTGTTCAGAATTAGCGAATGCTCGATAGGTGTCAGCAAAGATTACTTCATCGTCTTCAACTATCTTTATACATTTAAAAACATAAACAATCAACAATTTGTTAACGGTAATTAGCATCATTTACGAGTACACTTCATTATTTCATACAATATGACTTTATATCACTACCCATGTGCATACTAGATTATTATCATTACATGAGTCATTTTGTATGCCTATATAAATCTTCTGCCAAAACGATAGCAATTCCTTTTTTTCTTTGCTCCACAAAAACATTTGTTTTATGTTCGCCAAGATTACAGACACAAATCTCGAACCAGTCATTCATTATCCATATGCTCAGCAGTTTTTACCAGCCGATAACAAGGTTTTATCCTGTGATAAGCACGTATCTTACAGTTTGACTGTTTGAGTACCAACACCAACACATTCTTCTTGATTGCGTATCATCCTATAACGGATGCATAATGTATTGGTCAATCATTAATTACATTTTACTGCTGTAATCTAGTTGACATACTTCCATCCATTAACTTTATCCTTTTATTTCTCTGCAACCTTGTACCGTTGAGCATCTTTTCCTAGTCCCTTCTGACTATGTCATGAAAAAATTACCACTTCGTCGTAGTAAATGACACGTGATGCCACGCTGGAGCTTTTATCCCCCTAAACAGTTCATTAAGCCCAACGAGCTCACAGAACGTCTTTTTCAACTCCACGTCTTCTAGAAAACTGACGAACTTTGCTGTACAAGCCAAAAATCCGAAGTTATATTGAATTCTCGTTTACTTACAAACAATAGTCAATACAAAACTTTCCTATATCCAATACATACGTTATCATTTTCAAAAGAAAAGCAACAAAATAAATGGTATACATATATACATTCTTATATAACATCAATAATATCGAACGTCTCTGTGTGCGTAACAAAGATAACCAACATTTAAAAAAAAAGTCTTATCCATTGCATCCCAACCATCCCCAATTCTCCTTGGCCAAAACTAGTTTTTCGTCACATTTCCCCCTTTAACATTGCATTGAACTCACAAGCATCCCTAAAAAATTCTTGCAACGCAAACAAAAATTGTGTCCACGTCCTAATAAAATTCTGCATTCTTTTTCATTTATGAAAAAATAAAGTTGTTTTCAACTCTCAGTTAAGAAAATCCATCTGCTGACATACCACAACACATAATATCTACCTTTGCCTTGTCATAAATGAAACAAATCAACAAAGAATACACACAAGTATGAAGCATCATGAGAAACATTATTCCAATCCAACCTGTACTTCAAATTACAACTGCAAAACCACACGCAAACTTTGTTACGTCTACGTCAGCCTACCAAACAAACATTAGTTTAAACAGTGAATAGTTCAAGATATAACAAAACAAAGCTCTTTTTTACTATAAATCTTGCATTCTTGCCAAAAGTTTGAAAATGAAAACGCTTGCATAAATGCAAAAACAAGTCTGTTGTGGTTAGTTAGTAGTAGTTCTTCTAATTAGCAAAAATAAATATTAACGACTTACGACGTGAATATCGCTTGCATAGTCATTCTAATTTTTTTTCTCGACGGTAACATTTATAAGTTAAGGTAGGTAAGCTACCGAGTGAAATACAGTGGGTGGCTTATGTAATGTGTGTGAACTCATAAAGCACCAGAGCTGTTTTTTTATAAACAAGAGCACCCAGCAGCACCCATCCATTCAACAACAGAGAACAAGCTGATTTCACACATGTGTTGTGTGAGTGCTCCTTTGTTTTGTCATCCATTACACGTCAAGAGCTAAATATATCTGATGATAGTTTAGTTGGATAGCACAGGTAGTGCATATTTATCAAAGACAAAGTGAAATTGTTCTTTTTCCGTTTTTCGTGAAGACTACATTTAAAAAAATAAATGTAGCTAAATTTCTAGTAGGAATTTTCTAAATTATCAAGTGTAATGTAAGAAGTTACATTTGACGTATTGGTTTATGAAATAAAAGAAAATGGACAATGATATGTATGATCAAATATATTTGATACAGAGTGAGTTTGGTTTTTTTGTTTGTTGCAGAAGTTTGTGTAAAAAAGTGATAAACTGTGGAGGAAATAGTTGGAGTATAATGGAGGTGAGACTGCTGCTGGGAGGAATATAAACAATATTACGGGGAGTTCGATAAAAGGATGAAATTTATTTTATAATTGTATGACAATACGAAAAGGTTGGAAGAACACCTTAGTGCCCAGAGAAAAACAGCCATAAGTCATTTAAGATAATGGCGGATACAGCAAAAATTTCGTAATCTTTGGAGACATCTTAGGTTATGGATGTCCAACAACAGCGAGTAATCAAAAGACATGAGCAGCTGAATCCTAATTGCAGCAGCGTTCGTTGTTCGTTTACAATTATTACTAATTGGGAATTGCTGCGGGATAAATGTAAAAGACAAGATAGAAGATACAAAGGTCGGCCTATTTTACGGGACAGGGGAATTCCAGGAAGGAATCGTAGTAAAAATCAGTATTAGCGTGTAGTTTTTCGTTGAGGAAAACAACAACTAAAATGATCAAACAAGGTATGACGTTTGCCTGATAATTGGTCCGGGAAAGGAGGAATGTCTAATAATAATGGATTTGTTTCGTGATTTCTGCAGTTTTGTTCCAAGAACCCGAAGTCTTCATAACAGTTTGCTCCGTGGCTGGAGTAGCTAAGTATGGCAAACACGCGAGGAACTTGGATCGGCGGCTGGAGCTAAACTGGAATAATTTTGAAGACCATCAACCTGGCGATATTGTAGCTCTATTTGACTGTGATCCAGAAGACAAAGGTCTTAAAAGTCAGCTTGTTGAGTTAGCAAAAGAAACAGTTGAAGTACAGTCAACAAGGGGATATCATCGAACTACTGTACGATTTGACCGGAAGCCGTTGTCAACGAAGGGCGACTCATCACTAGGATGGTGGATTGCGTACTTACGCCGATCTCAACAAACGAACTCTTGGCTGGTTCTCAAGAGCAACATTTTTCGAATACGACCTCACTGGATGAGAGAACTTCGAAATGTGATTGGCGATATACCTCTAACGTCCCTTATGATCCCGGGGACTCACGATGCCGGCGCTTGGATGGAATATGATCCAACGCGTTGTGAAAATATTTACGTGCGCTACTACATTTGGTACAAAGCCTTTAAAAAGACTAAGCCACAACTCAGTTGAAGAATTCTGTGTTCTTTTTTGCAATATGAAACCAATTAACACAATTAACTTTCCTCATTTTAGCCAAGAAGACCCCATATATGACCAATTAGTACATGGAATCCGATATCTCGATGTTCGGGTAGCGCATTATCCTACAACCCAAGAAAGATTTTGGGTAAACCATGATAAGGTAAAAACTTTCTCAAAACATTCAGCTATTTTGGTTTGTATTCCTTCTTTGATGCGTTTAATACTTTTCGTGTAGTATCGTATCAGACCCCTGATCACTCTGCTTGAAGACGTAAAACGGTTTGTGGAAGAAACAAAGGAAATTGTTTTCCTCGATTTCCACGGTTTTCCGATTGGATTCACGTCCCGTCTCATACACGACGAGTTGTTTCAATTCGTGTGGAAAGTTATCGGAAAGTATCTCGTTCCAAAAACAGTACCTGCTAGTCAGCTAACACCAAATATGCTCTGGAGGTCGAACAAAACTATCATCATTACTTACGCGGAAAGCTCAATCTCTAGTCTTAACGATCACCTCTGGCCATATCTCATCCATGTACATACATTGTTTTGTTAAAGCTCAGACGGATTTCTGTAATTGATTCAGTTTGAATTTAAAACATAAATTCTTTTATTTATTTTTGTCAGGCTTGGGGCAACAAGCGGAAACAAGGAGACTTAGAGAAGTATTTGGGGGAAACATTGGGCAACTGTAAACACTCCGACTATTTTTGGTCAGCAATGGCTGAAATAACGCCAAAACCTATAGATTATCTATCAAAACCTCGTTACGGACTACGAGGCTTCGCCGAACTCGTCAATATCCCGCTAACATACTGGTTTCACCGTCAGAAATGGTACTCCAATTGTATGATCGTCTCAACGGACTTTTTTCTTGGAAACAATCTAATCGAAATGGCAGTCGAAGTCAATCGCCATAAAAAGCTGGAACAAGAATAATTAAAATACAGTGGCTCCGCTTGCAAGCGACAGAACGTTTCGTCAGAACAGCTTTATTTTCTTTCATCAAATGCCAGATAACCGTGCTAAAACTACAAAGGCTTATTTTTTACTTCGTATTCATCTTGTTTCGACTAGAAAAATTGTCCTTGGTCCAAAACATCATGAAACGAATACCAAATACCTGTGGGGATAACTACATGAGACCTGCTGCCTTCTAGACCAACAACTGCAACCTGCTTAGTTTTTGCTTAAAAACCGTGATGCAAGAAATACTCAATGCCAAAAACTATCATAATTTGACAAAATCGTGGATTTTTTTATCATGATGTTTAATACAATAGCTCTGCTGGCACAATGACTCAAATATGCACATTTATACGTACTGCATGTTAAATTAATAACGATTTCATGTCGAAATACGTTGCATATCATGATCATGACGATCTTTCTTTGTAGTACGAGATTATTTTTGGTTACACATGGCCAACAAAGTACTTTTAAATACATTTAGCTAGAAATTATCCGTGACGCTACAGTAGCGCTACGAATCCTCGTACACACAAAAGAATTTTTTTTGTATACAAAACAAACATATAGACAATTTAGAATGTGATACACGTTTAGCTTATAATGTCATATTTCATTAAATCCGTTCAGCGTAGGTATTTGTGTTGGCCAAACTCGGCGAGTAGTAAAAGTGTAGCCACGAGTGTCGCAAGCTGCAACACTATGATAAAAGCTAGCGAAGTTTCCATGCAATAAATACGGGTATTGGCTACATCTTGTGAAGTATCCAGAAAATGAAAATATTGTATTTGCCAAAATCATTGTAAAGTACGAATAAAATGCGGGACAATTGATTTACACTATAGAAAAGGTTATTCTTGGACATGGGCACATGAATTAACAAGCAAAACTCTCATGCAGTAATAAGAATAAATTTTTATTGTCTTACAGTTTCCTCGCAAAGTTAATTACATCATCGGGCATATATTACAGTTTTTCAGTTACATTTTGTAAAGACGTTTTGTGGAAGATCGTAGTTATTTTATTTGGTAAATATTCATACAAGCGTATGCATATGTGTATACACATTAATTATTCATCAGAATCTGAAACTTGAGGCTCGTACTGTTCGGCTGATACTTGATTAATGGCAACTATAAAAGACATTCATTTGCTTTTAAAGAGAAAATACTTAAAGATACCTTTATCATTTTCTCAAGACGTTTAAATTATCTTACGCGTAAATTGATATTAGAAACCTTATTTCATTCAGATTCCAGTAAAATCACAGCATTCAGAATAAGAATATCATCAAATTTCAGCAAACTCATCGGAATTTAAACGAGAATGACGATTGGAGCAAAGAGCCTTGACTTTCTCATAAGGTTTCATTTTTGCGAAAATGAGCTTCAATCCAACTTTTGTGTCGGGCGAGTAGCGAACTGTCCATTCTTGCTCTTCATATGGTTCTTGGTCACCATCATTCGGGGATCCATCTTCTTTATCTGATTTTTTGTCACTGTCTGAATCATGGACTGCTGGGGGTTTGAAACTAAGTTGGTTGTAGTCTCTAATATCCCCACTCCTAGACGTCTTCCGTTCTTGATTGAGTTCATTGGCATCAACTTCCGGTACCGATCTCCTCATTAGGATCGCTTTTGGATCAAGCGCCTTCCACTTCCGAATCAGGCGTTTCCCCTTTTCTTTTACTGTAATGTTGTGACATTCGTTACGAATGTTGCCAACTGTCTGCCCAATCCCCGTTTTCTCCAAGATGTCCCAGGTGATTTCCATATTGTTCAGCCGGCCTAAGTACACAAGTGCTTTTTGAACACGGACTGCCGCTCCAACCTCACGTGAGTTCCAAAACTTATCTATGTCTCGTTGGATTTGGAGCACTTGCTCGATAACCCGATCGTTTTTGGATTTGACACCGCATTTTGAAGAAGCCCCCATCGTTATGGGTCCACCACTAAATACACCTTCGGATCTCATTATAAAATGCGCCAACTGACTCCTGAAACCGTTCAAATTCAATAATATCCATATTTATGCTTTCCTACTTGATGACCCAAGCAATTCGTTGGACACTTTTATTCACTTACCCCCACTGAGTTAATTAATCTTCAATAGGTACTTCAATACTTCAACTGAGTTTAGTCCGTATTTAAACACTAATCAACTTAACTTGGCAATGCCAGTTGCCAGTCCCTCTAGCCAGAAAACGTATTCCAAATTATTTCCAGTTTCCAAACTCGAATTGACCGTAACTCAAACCGACAAAAACATTTACTCTGGTGTGAAACTTAAAATACCATATTGACAGAGTTGCTGAAAGGGAAATTGAAAAGAAAACAATAGAGACTACCTATAATATTTCATTTTACAATTGGCAATAACATTAAAGTGTGGAGAATACCACCACCGTACAAAATTAAATTACTACGAAAAACCAAATAAAGCAATTAGCGTAAGGTAAAGGAGTAAAGTATAAAGTTGATAGTTTTGTCTAACAGCTATTGAATAAAACTTAAAACAAAAACTTGCTTGTATCATCATTCACATTCATTAATTAAACCTGACTACCGGTTTTCATTAACTTTCCGGTCGTCATCACCAGCGTGCACCAATACTTGATTGCTTGATGTGATTGAACGTGCAGCATTTAGTTAGTACTGATGATTGCCTTTATGTTTGATGCAGATTAGTCGTCATTATAATTCTATAACAAAAGTTAGCGCAAAATTCATGATTTTAACTTTCCAGAGTTTTCATATCAGTTCATTTCACCACCATTCAAAAAAGCGTGTTGCCTCATTCGTCATTATAAAATCTATGTAGGATTCGTTAGTAACTAACAACTAACAATTTTGTATACTTTTGGGGCAAAAAATCAGTATTTTTCGGTATCTGATATGTTCGTTTGTAAATCCTGCCTATTTATCGGGCAAAACTACATTTTTCGTATCCAAATAATACGCCAACATTGCCTAATTTTTAGGCAAATCATATTACCTACTCCCGATCATCGTGATCTACCTCCAGGGCTTATAACGTTGGTGCTTCAGGAATTTTTAAATGAATATGATTATTATTAACATAATTTCATTAAAATATGTGGCAATGTAACATGTAACGACAAAGTTTTATGAAATAGACTTTCCAGGCATTTTGGTGATTCTGAAACACCGAAGGTCAAGCATTTTTATTTGTATACAACGCTTGCTTCCAGACCAGAGGTTATTGAGTTAATTCATGTGCAACTGATTTTTTCAATGTTATAATATGTAATAAATGATCTAGATATTTGCTGAAATCATTTTTATGTTAGTGTTGATAATTAACATCCACTGGGGAAAAACTGCTGGTGATGATTTCTGCGTAAAAGGTATCATTTCGCTAGTAGATTCCATTCATTTTATGTACCAATAAATATTTATGATTGAAAACAGCTTTCAAAATATTTAGTGTGAATCATGGGTTTACCCGTATGTAAATCAAGAGTCTCAGTTTAGAATAATTTTTTGCCTTTCTACTAATGAATGACGTAGACAAAAATAGGTATGACATTTACAGCGAATGAATGACGATTATGAATTCAACTCAATTGACGCATGTCATGTATTTAATGTATTTTAAAAGGACGTTAAAACACTTAATTAGCTGGGAAGAGGGCGTCTTCGTGCTATTCATCTGACTTTATCTTTTTAGCATTGCAAATTGTTAAGGTTGCTTTTTGGCAACAAATTCGATTTGTGTCCGTCACTATTTTTTTGCATGGCTTAAATGTACATAATCTTCCAGAATTGTTGACCCCTGTCCCGAAGTTTGGTCTAGAGTACACCAACGTAATTGTATTAATTACTAATTTACGCCCCAAGACCGATTCAGAGCTCCCCTAATTGCATTAGAAAAAGGCACACACACACACAAACTAAGGATCATCAACAAACCTTTCAAATTGTTAAAAAAAATTTAAATGCTCTCGAATGTGAATCAAAGGAAAAATGCAGAAAGGACATGTTTCACAAATCTATTTTAGTATTTCCCCAAATATATGATTTGCCGTTGAGCAGTACTAGCATAATGCATAAACGCGTGAAACTAACCTCTTGGGATAAAGTTGTTTGATACAACAGGTAATGGACATTTTGACTATTGGGAACCTTCAATAGCCTAAAGTTGGGTAATACCTGGTAATAGAATTAAGTTGATGGTTGTAGCCATACACATTGGTTTTGTCTGTTGCCTGTTGTGTGCGCGATCTCTATTACAAATTGTTACACTTGCGGATAATATCTCACCGTATTTACGTTAAACGATCATTCATTGTAGTTTAGGTTTATGAAAATGGACAAATTCCACCGCAACAGGTATTCATATTCATATTCCATTCGGCCATCCTCGAGAGACAGTAACGAGTGGCGGAAGCTGGGCTTCTAAAAACATGAGGAGTAACTGCTGCTGTAACAAATGAAATTTCCATAAAAACGTATCGCTGTCAATTGACTACATTTCGTGTGTGATAGTGCCAAAGAGTTTCCTATTTATCTGCAAACTTGCGGTTGTTTGCGGTGTATTTGCGGTTGTTTTATTTGGAGGATCATTATAGTTTTGAGGAAAAATTGCAACAGGAGGACAGGATTGCTTTCGTTTCGAGATGCATACATTCCGTATCCCGTATCCCAGAAATGAGTATCATTAAATAATTTTGTTTTGTATGACGATACGAATCTGTCAAGATTCAGATGGTAAGACACTTTCCATCTGCATCTTACTCTGACTGAGTGCTCATCTTACTTTTACTTATTCTCTAAAATGTATGTTTGTGCGTAGTCGTTTGTGTCCTCGAGTGTTGGATTTCGTTTTCTACGAAACATGCAAAAGAGCAAAGAGCGGGATGAAGTAAATGATAAACCAAAAGACAAGGTTTAGAGTTGTACTCTGTTGGATAGTCTCATTGTCTACATGCGTGGCTTAAGACAAAACTCGAGACGAAGTCCGATCGTTTCAGTTGTTACAATTAACACCTAAGTCAAGGCTGAAGCTTGTCCTGGTGGCCCGACCATTCGAGTCCAAATAGTCCAAAATGAGTCATTGAAAAGTTGTCAGACTTGAAGCTAAAAGCTTTAAATATCTGTGTAGCAGATTAGCTGTTGAGACTAGCGTTTAAGCCTCCTTGGTTATTCGTGTGATCATAAACTGTTACGAAATGTTCAAAATGCGTTTAGTACACTTAAAACATGGAGCGTCCAAGCCGATGGTGTTCATTATGTCAGTGTTTTGCATGTCATCTTTGTGCGTGTTTTATGTGTCAGTTTGGAGGTGGAACGATTCGAAACAAATGTACAAAAGCTTCTTTCACAAGTTTACAATTTCAGAGCTCATGGGCTCCACGGATGTATTTGAAGTTGTTCAGCCAAATATGAATACAATACTTAGTCAACCTGCCCAACCGTTTCTAAAGGTAAAAAATTCTTTCACATCCGTCCTACAACATATTGTAGCCAGATGAATGCTTGTGTTACAATTTGTTTTAAATTTGAAACAGGGAAGAAGAACCATGAAACGACCATTCGCAGTCATTGTTGTTACTAGTATGCCCAAGTACTTTTCGCAGCGACGATCGATAAGGTCTACTTGGGGCCGGTGGGCGGACAGGATGAATATACGAGTATTTTTTATGATTGGATTTCATGATTACAGTGAGAATAAAGATCTATTTGAGGTAATAATCTAATCGCGAATACCTAAAAGTAGTGCCAGCCGGTGCAGAGTTCCTAATTTCTTGAATTCCAACAGATTCTGCTGGACGAGCAGAGGATATTTAATGATCTAATACTGGACGAGTTTGAGGAAGGCTACTACAAGCTACCTGGCAAAGTGCTTCGTATTCTGAAGTGGTACAACAACACATATACAGAAGCAAATAGCCCCCGCTTTTTCGTAAAAACGGACCATGATGTGTTTATCAACCTGCCGAATTTAGTCTCAGCGCTTCATAATTCCTCGTACTACAAAAACTTTGAATCTCTCGCCCACTCAGCTTTAAATAAAGGATCAATTCAAACGGACAAAGTGAACATCAACTATAATCCAAATGACCCTGGTTCCTATTACATTGGTGGAAAGCGTTTCACCAACCCACCCATCGAGTCTAATCCCTTTTCAAAGTGGTATATCAGTGATGAGGAAAGAGAAAGTATGAGTTGGTCAGCCGATTTGTATCCAACTTACACCAACGGGCCATGCTATATCATTTCCGGAAACGCTGTGAAACCTATTTATGAAGCAAGCTTTACTGTGCCAATTTACCCGTTTGAAGATGTGTATGTTGTTGGGATGGTGGCCTATCATAAATTGCACTTGCAAATATCCGATATAGACGACATGTGGCTAGACGCTCGCTACTTTAAACAGCTCAAAAATCGAAAACAGACTGAGAAAATGGTAGCAATGCACCCTGTGGATAGTCCTAAATCTATGATTAAACTTTGTAAGAGGATTTCTTCATGTGAACTTGTTATGGACCCTGCAAGTTCCAGAGCTTCTAGTGTAAATAGTATGTATTTAAATTGTATTATTGCTAGTTTGCTAGTGTTCAAATTATTGCTTAGATAGTGCTGAGAAGTAGACTTTTGTACCTTAAGAACGAATTCTGTCTTTTTTTTTACTTTGTAACGAAATCTCTATGAATCTAGAAATGAAGAGTGTAATCTAGCCGAGCCGGGAAATACCTATGCATAAGGTTTCGCACCTACTACTTTTTTACAATGTGAACAAATTTTAAACTATGAAATTACCAATTGACGACCGATAGTGTAATCTAATGTATATTAGCGTAATTTGTAATATACCGTATTTTTTCGAATAAAGTTGACAAAAATCAAAAACTGATTTTCCATAGTGTGGATGGAGTGCACGAGTAGTTTCTTTAGGAAAAACCGCAATAGCTAAGTTCTTTCTGGTCACCTTTTGTTACTTGACATTGGGAAATTCGCAACACTGGAAAGTCAGTGAACTACAAGGACTATACCTATCCTACGGACCATTTCTGCACTGCATATTATATACAATTAAGGGCACTGTGAGACAAATATGTACATCATTCAATATGATGTGGACCGAACATTACTTAATATTCGGAGGTTTTCTAGGAAGTCGGGACGTGAGCTCAATTCCACCCAAAACTACCAGGCCTGTACATTATTTTAGACTCACCGAGAAATAAGAGATTTCCCGGGTATGGGAGATGTACGCTCGTTCGGCATGATTAAACTTTGTGAGAGGATTTATTCGTATGGATTTGTAATGGACCCCTTCGCTAGTTCCGGAGAGACTAGTGTCAATAAATAGCGTGTATTATATTGGTATCATTGCTAGTTTGCCAATAATCAAGTTACTGCAAAGTCGACTTTTGTACCGGAATCCACGCGATTCTACAACTAAAAATTTAATCTAACCTAAATATATAAGTTTGTTCATTAAAGTTAGTGTGACATACATTTTCAATGGCTCAATTTCTAGTTTTGACTTAATAATGAAATTTTAAACAATTTATAATAAACTTTCGTATTTGACGTTGACAAACTTACAACTAAAGATTTTTTTTGAAGGAGAGAGAGGGAGAAGTTTAATTTTAATTTTATGGACACTGGGGTTGGTGCGAATAAAACTGACAAAGTGCGATCACGGAAGAGTTTTCATAGTTTGCGACCGCCAAAATTTCGAAGTAACTCCAATTCGATAAATTTAGCTCAGCTTATTATGTTTCAGGTCTCAGGAGGAACTGGATGAAAAATCCAATGAACTACCTGAGCTACTCCTAATATCTATTAGATGAAGGTTACTGTTAGACAAACAGATCTAATGGGCACAGTTCAATTTTAGCAGTAGATAATTTCGAGCCTACGAGTTTTTCAAATTAATTACCAATGTTTAATTTCAAGATTTTATAGATTCTGTTCCGTGAAATATTTAAATGAAGTACAATTTATCATCAAACGCGGTTTTCAAACAACGTTGATAGACTGATATGGGTATATTGATACAAAACTATAACTTGATGCATATCAATTTTATAATTTTGCAGTAAAGTAAGGAGGAAGGTCCACGAGTGTTTAGCACAGGTTGTTTTATTTCCCAACGTTTCGACTCAATTCTTCAGTCTTTTTCAAGGGCAACAATTTTATAATTATATAAAAATGTGGAATCTTATAAATGTGGAACCAAAACAAAAACTTCATAATATAAAAAACCTGGTTTTTTGGCCTTGAGAAACGTAGTACTCGCGAGATATGTATTATCAATGTTTATTTTAGTTTTATGGGGGGGATTGGGGATTCTATCACGTGGTTGCATAATGCTTCCGCAATTGTTCGTGAATAAAACCTGATAAATACTACTTAAAGCAAAAAAATTTGCAAATCCGAATTCACGCCATAAAAATTCACAGAAAAGTCATGTAATCATCGATATTTATGAATGATTTCCATAATGCAATAATCCTAACACTATTGTCCCAATGTGAAGATAACTTCAGATTTCATTATGCTAAACCCTGGACCACCTGCTGCAACATGACATTCGGGTTTTTCTCGGGGACAAGAACGCAATAAGACCCAGTATTAGTAGACCTACTCATTATTTTAGGGGCACTGTGAGACATACAACTTTCCCAGAATGGGATATGTTAAAAGATTCCGCTGTGCTGTATTTTTGGCACTAACTATTTTCCAAGCACCTATCATAACTGGTCAAGGAGTTTTACAAGTTGAACCGGAACCAAGTTTTTCAGACTTTCACAGACAAAATGGTGGGAAAAAGGATGTATCAACCGTTCAGCACCAGGCTGCATCCAGTGAAGATGCTAGTACAATGGATGACCAAACTCTGCCATGGCGGCTTCCACGAGATGTGATCCCGACTGAGTACAGCGTTCGAATAGCTCCAAATATAGACATTGGTCAGGAGGACATTATTGGAGAGCAATGGTTCACTCCTGGAGACATGAATATAACTGTGCAGGCTCAAAGCGCTACTTTGAACATTGTTCTACACTCTAAAAATATAACCATACACAGCCTTCATGTGAGATTTGTATCCCAATCGTCATTACAAAGAATTCTAAGTTATGGCTAATATTCGTATCATGATGACTCAACAGGTCAGACAGGGAACATTTGATATTCCAGTTCTCAGCTATGTGCCTGGACAGTATGACTTTTTGAACATCACTTTAGGAGCATCGTTAGAGCGTGGACATACATACACAATTGCCATAAATTTTACGTCTTACATTACCACTGATTTAAACGGGCTGTATAGAAGTAGTTACATCAACCCCGACACAGGCGATAGAATGTGAGAATTTTATAAATGAAAGTATTTACGGACAAAGTTAATCCTACCTTGATCATTGACCATTGTCAAATAGATGGCTCGCTACGACTCAATTTGAAGCGCTGCATGCCCGGCAAATGATGCCGTGTTTTGACGAACCAGCTCTGAAAAGTAACCGAACGACACTTTTATAAGGGCCTATGGCAGTATATATGACTTGGCTTGTGTTGTAGGTATATTTCATTTCACGATTGGTCACATGGAGAAATACTTAGCATTGTTCAACACTGAGTCTACTGGAAAAAGGTGATGTGTTAGTGAGAAAATTTTCTTTGGCTGTACACTCATTTCATAATTGTCTTTTTGTCCGCAGTGCTGGTCCTACAGGATGGGTTTGGGAAACATTTGCTCCAACAGTGAAACAATCGACGTATTTACTGGCGCTTATTGTTTCAGAGTTTACCTATGCCGAATCACAAGGAAATCTACTTCCTACTAAGAAAGTTAGAGTAAGTTGAATGTGCCTAGGATTTGATGGGGTTAATTTGCGGAGAATCTTAAGTATATTCTAGTATTTAATAAATATGGAATCAATGTTAGACGTACGCCCCTGATCATTACATTCGCGATGGAGCTGGTATTTATGCAGCAGATCACGCAGAGGAAATCATTGCCTATTTCGGCAAATATTTCAACCAAGAATATCCATTATCTAAAATGGACAGCGCTGCTGTTCCTGATTTCTTTTTTGGTACAGGATTACTAACAATTTCTTGTGAAGCCATGAAAGCAAATGAATAATTTTCTATCCTTGTCTATTCAACAGGTGCAATGGAAAACTATGGTACAATCTAATAGTTGAAACTTAGAATTCATAATGTTTATTGCCTGACTAACGCATACTTTTTCCTTTCGGCATGTCTCTAAACAATTTGCAAAATCAACGCTACGCAGGCTTGAATATTTACAGGTACCATTTACATTGCAATTAATCGTTAAAATTTATTTAAATCCACAAGCTCACATATTTTTCCGTGTGCAGAGAAAGTGCTCTACTAGTTTTTCCCAACATTTCTCTTGAAAGTGAGAGATGGAGTATAACCTCAGTCATTGCCCATGAATTGGTAAATAGCTCAGTTTAAGTTAAAAGTATCAAAGCCGAACGTTGTCCCGACTCTAAAACCCAATTCCTTTCTTCCAGGCTCACCAGTGGTTTGGGGACCTTGTTAGGTATGTCTTGAAGCGTCTTTCTAATTCAATTAAAACAAGCCTATAGTGTTTGAATTGTAAATGGTATGATTTTAGCCCCGCTTTTTGGACTCATATTTGGCTGAACGAAGGTATGCAAGTTTATCGAATTGTGTCCAAATGTAATGTTTTATTCTATGCATTTCTACTTTCAAGGATTTGCGACATATTTCGCAAGTGTTGGAGCTTCGTACACTCATCCAGAATTTGAAGCTGGCAAGAGGTTCTTAAACGATGCTGTTCAGCGATCAATGGAATCTGCTGCGGACCCAAATGTTGCACATTCTGTGAAAATTGGAGAAAGTGAATGGATAAACAAATACTCCATGGACTGGTTCGATCGTATGGCTTACGAACAAGCTGGCAGTTTAATCCGAATGATGGACGGGTTTTTGACTACGCCCGTATTCACTGGTGGATTAAAGTTTTATCTGAATCAATAGTAAGAATATCTCCTATTTGCATTGTCACATATGGACAATAGAGCTCTCTCCATTTATACCACTATCACAAGACAAATGTTCTCTTTCAAAGCAAATTCAATTCTGCACAACAAGATTTCCTGTTCCAAGAATTAAATACTGCTGCAGAACTCGCAGGAAAGCTTCCCAACAATTTGACCATAAAAGACATCATGGATACTTGGACTCTCAAAGCAGGATTTCCTCTTGTACGCGTTAGCCGGGCAAGTTCCAACCGAGTTTACATTTCGCAGGTATAATACCACCTGGAATTACATATATTCAAAGTTTGGAAGAAACTTGGCCAGATGCATAATGGAGCATGAATATAAACGAATCCGCAGGAAAAATTTGTCAACAATGCAGGCGCACTAACTGCCGGAAGCTTTGTAGAAGACGAGCTTTGGCATATTCCTATTTCAGTTGCATCAAAAAGCTCTCCAAATTTTGATCCCCAACCAGAAATGTGGCTGGACAAGAACGTGGCTATGACCTCATGGGAAATCAATACCGACGAATGGATTTTACTCAATGCAGGAGTTACAGGTCTACTTTATATTCCTATGAAAATTTATGGTAAAACCCCATCAGGAACTAATTTCACTGATACGGACGGGGATTATCTGTATAGGTTATTACCGTGTTTTATATGACGTGCAAATGACCAACCTTATCAAGGCACAACTTGAGTCAAACCACAACGCAATAGACGCTCTCTCCAGGAGCCAACTTCAGGATGACTATTTCACTTCAGCTTATCAAAGTAAACTCAATGTTTGATTACCAGACTGCCTTGTATGTAAATTAGTTGTATTTTAAGCCCCAACCAAAAACCCTCTCTACAGAGTACATTAACTTGGCCACGGCCTTGGACCTCACCGTGTACCTTTCTAGCGAGACAGAAATTATAGTTTGGAATGCTGTACTGAAACATTTGCGAAAGCCGCTGAACCTCATAGGTAGCAGCAGTGGCAGTGGCTTTTCAGATTTACGGGTAATAATAATTCAAGTTGGAAATACATGACATCATCATTTATTCCTCATTTTGATTTACGATATTTTACTGCCCCCATAATCCCACAGGGCTACCTTCTGCCTCGAATTAAATCTGCCCTCAATGCCACCGGTGGTGTGAAAGCAACATTTGCCGAGCGAGCTGGTATGCCAATACTTCGCCTTGATTTACGATTTTTTACTGCCCCCATAATCCCACAGGGCTACCTTCTGCCTCGAATTAAATCTGCCCTCAATGCCACCGGTGGTGTGAAAGCAACATTTGCCGAGCGAGCTGGTATGCCAATACTTCGCCATCAACAATTTTTGGATTGGGCGTGTGCGCTCGAGGACGAAGAATGCCGACAATTTGCAGTGGATAGCGTAAATAACTGGAAAACAAATGCTAACGACAATCCGTACACATTTTACGCTTTATATGGACATATTTCTTTAATCTTTTCCGTTACATTAAAAATGTTTCCCGTAATAACACTTTCTCAGGATACCCCGTGACATTCATACGATCGTTTACTGTGCTGCAGTAGCCAAAGGAGGTGATGATATCTTCCAGTTCATCAAACAAAGATACAACGACTCCACTACTACATCAATTCAAAGAAGTCGACTCCTAAACGCACTTGGTTGTTCAACAGACTCAGCATCATTGCAAGAGTAAGCTTGAAATGAGTAGTACATAATAGTTCCCTTTAAATCCACGTGAATATAAATTCATACATATATTCTATACTTAGGCTTTTAGAAGGCGTTATAACAGAAGGGTATTTCAAGACCGTCAACGATGCCGGTTCCATTTTGACCAAATTGGCTTCCAGCCCTACAGCAAGAGCACGCGTTGTTGAATTTGTTAAATCAAACGCTAGTGACATCAAAACCCGCCTTGGATCGGCTCCAATAGCTTCAGTATTCACCACAGCTGCATCTTATGTTAGCACACCCGCTGAGTTGGAAACTGTAAGTTGGATGCTTAACTATATACGATCGCTGGCCGTTTTCTCATCATCGTGTATCCATTGCCGGAATGATTTTGTCTTTTGGATTTTAGTTGCGGACAATTGCATCCGATATTGCTTATGTAATTGACGATGCCGACCAAAAAGCAAGAATCGACGGGGCTCTTGTCACAATACAAAGCAATGTCCTCTGGATGAACGACTTTGGTACTGCGTTTATCAGTTTCTTTCAGAGTAAAGTGTAGAAATCCACAGAGCACCGGCAAAATATTATGATTATGATATTTATTAAATGATGAAGATAGGAATTAGTGGGAAATATCTTTTTGCAAATGAAAATATTGATGTAGGCACATTTTATTTTGAAAAATTGTTTTAAAAATCAATAAAATA
>VICI01001198.1:0-24829 GCA_019593645.1 Akabosia matsudoensis | reverse complement strand
CACAAGAGGAAGGGCAAACATAGTTTCACCAGTGTAATGTTACCAATAAATGTTTGCAAAGCAAAAGTATGAATTTTTAGTTGTTTCCTTCAATAAATCCAATTTGTTTTCAGCATCAGCATACTAAACCGGGTGTCAACTCTGTGGGGCGGAACAATAAGTTACTTAACGATTCAGACAAGTGCATTCCACAAAATAAAACTGTACAAACATAATTGTAGATAACCTTTTTTTCATTCTATATACATATTAAACTCTATAGTTTGATTATTTTTTTTACAGTGCTCTGCACTGCATTCGATTGACTGTTGTGTGGGAACAACCTGTGTCAATGGAATTTGTAGTGACTATATGAACACAACCCGTTCAGACGCTGCGCCTACTGACGAGTACAACTCTGCAGAGGCAGAAATGGCAACAGGAAGGGATATCAATGTCACGTCACATCCAAATCTGTATCTTCTTCCTTCATTAGAAGAGTGCGGTCGTAGTTGGCTCAATAAGAATAAGACTGGTCTGTCTCGTTCAAGAAGAAAACGCATTGTGGGTGGAGTTCCTTATGAGCTCGGAAAGTACCCGTGGCTGGTGTCCGTACATCTCACGCAAATAGAAACCGGAACCCATGATGTTTTCCAATGCGGTGCTGCTCTGATTAGCAAACGATTCGTTTTAACTGCAGGTTATGAGTATGTCTAAGTGGCACAAATAATGATAAAATTTAATCATAAATATTTTTTGGCTTCTAATGTGTAGCTCACTGTGCCACCCGAATACCTGCCGGAATGATCCTGTAAGAACTATTTCCACGCAAGTTCGATACTACCCTCTCGATACCATTTTTCTTGTAATTGCAACATTCGCAGGCGACATATTACGCTTGGAAACGTTGACAGGCGAATCAAATTGAAATGCGAAGCTTCTCAAAATGCCTCCACTCAAAATCTGTCCTGACGATAGTTTCGTTGATGCTGAGATCGATGATGTAATCATTCATGAAGGATACTCCGAAGCTCACGTTCGTAATGGTATTGAGATTGAAGTACTCACTCGTTGCAAAAAATTGTACAGCGTTTTATACGAACTTTCTCCTTTTTCACAGATATTGCACTAATCCGTCTTAAGGACGAGGTTGCGTTAACGGGTAAAACTTACGCTAAAATATGGCATGAAGGCTGCTATTTACGTTTACAATAGGTATATTCTTTAACTGTCTTAGATTATATTCAACCTATCTGTTTACCACGGTCGGAAAATAGTTTCAAACAGTGGCAGGATGAACAGTTAACTATTGCGGGGTGGGGTGCTCAGAAATCTCACGGTATAAGGCTTATGAATATTTTAACCATTTGAATGAAATGGAGTTACCCATGCATATTACGTTGAAACAGGGAAAGTTCTTGGACAATCTTCGCACGTGGCACAGGAGATCAATATGAAACTAGTTGCTCGTCGGAATTGTGACCGTTTCTATTCACGAGTGACAGGAAAGCTGAGGAGATCACAGGTTCCTTCATACACCGATCATAAATATGTTACAAACATAGTGGTACCGATGTAGCCGTATATAAAATTAAAAGTTCTCAGGTTTGCCTCATAGGTCCACTGGGTAAAGCGGAATGCGGGGGAGACTCTGGAGGGCCTTTATTCAAAAGAATTGAAATTGAAGACAGTAGCTTTCAGAGATATTTCATGTTTGGCGTGGTTAGCACAGGAGCTGCTGATTCATGTGGCCGCCAAGGAAAGCCGTCAGTATTTACCAACGTTATGGCGTATATGCCGTGGATTTTGGATCATTTAGACCAAAGTAGCCTCATCATGAATATTTCATAGGCATCAAATGTCAAAGGTCAATTTTTGTTCTAAAGTTGTACTTTGTAATCTTTAAAAGAGCCCAAACAAGCCAATTCGCCATTGAAGCTCAAGGTGATCCCTACGGCAGAGTTTGCCACTGGGCATGATGTTGATGTCAGAAATCATCGAAACATAGGAATCCTTCCCACTGATTGTGGCATGATACAGGGCCAGGTGAATCATGATGGCCCAGCAGTTGTCACCGCGCATAACTTTCCTCGTAAAAAACGCATGGTAGGTGGAATCGTGCAAAGTCGTTGGAACATTTCCCTGGATGGCACAGGTGTACGTGAAGCATGTCATTTCGGTGACTCCAGATCTGAGATGTGGAGGGGCCCTGATAACCTCCAGGCACGTGCTCACTGCAGCACACTGTGTGGCAGATATTGTTGGACCCTTCGCTTTGTAAGATCATGAATTTAACATTGACCATGTTCAGAGTAAAAAATGCACCTTTTCTTGTAAATGAAAGGGATGGGGTATTGTTGGGAAACTTTAATCGTTTGGAACGAGCAGAGTGTATTGGCGGGCAATGCATAGCTCAGGTTATAACTCCAATCGAAGAAGTGTTTGTCCATGAAGACTTTTCAAAACATGCACGAGAAAATGACGTAGCAATCATTAAACTTGCCCATGAAGTTATATTTAGCCGTAAGCGCAAACCTTTACAACAATGATTTTTTTAAAAAGAACGTGCTGATAATGTAAGATAATACATCTTTCCAGGTTTTGTGAAACCAATTTGCCTTCCTTTAAGTGAAGACGTCGTAAGTGAAGCTTGGCCAAATCCGGAAACCGATCGAACTTATAAGGCAGCTGGCTGGGGTAGGGTGACTTCCTATGATGACGTTACAGACCCTGTCTTTTCAAACATCCTGATCGCTGCAAATTTAACACTGGAGAATAAAAAGTATTGCGAATCGACACTTCTCCTTAAGAGTGGACTCATGGAAAACACCCGAGTATGACTGACAGTTGTAGAAAAAGTTGGCCACTGTCGTTATCATTAAGGTATTGAAATTTTAGGTTTGTGGTGGCGCTTCTATTCCTGGACGTGGGGAATGTCACGGAGATGGGGGTCCGTCTGTCAAAAATAATGAGCTTCCCTATTGACCACCAATATTCAATGCAACTCATGAAATTCATTCATAAATTGAATACTTTTGCCTTTTTCATTGTTTTAAAAGGAGGGCCAATGATGAAACCAGTGCCGAGTCAAGATATTAATGGAAACAATATCACCAGAATGTTTGCATTTGGAATTCTGTCTATTGCAGAATGTGCCCATCAAGGTGGTAACTCCAAATCTAACCCATCAACCCCGAAATAAATTCACGCTTAAATTTTTGCTTTTCTGACGTAGGCGTGCCGTCATTATACCAAAACCTTGTCTACCACATGCCATGGATTATGGATCACTTGGACAAGTAGCCCAATCCATCCAAAACCCTTTTTGTAACATGCAACATAACATTTACAATAAAATTTCGAGAAAACAAACACATTTTGCCTTTTACCATGTAAAGAAGCTTGTTTCATGTTTCATAAGAAAAACCTTTGTTTGCTTTGCGTGCGGTGTTGGCAGTGTTCTTAGTGCATCCAACGTGTAATCGTCGTTAGGTACATGGATAACAATTTGCCACTTTGCCAGTGACAGCCTGCAGCCCGTTCAAAGACAGTTTTTGAAGCAACGTGTTCGCTCTGTACATTTTACCTGTTTACGCTCATGGTTTTCGTAGGGAAAATCCAGCTCAAAACAGAATCGTCTCTTATACCAACACCAACACATACGACGCATATCCATGTAGCCGGCATGAGAAAGATTTTCACTCGAAAGCTTTTTTGTCACTCTTAATTAATCAATTAGTAAGATATCAAGTCATAAATCTAGGCGAAAAGTAGTTGTAAATGACAGTAGTGAAAGGAGGTCAGACTAATGAGCAAACATAATAACATTAGGAACAAGCCATAAAGATTTTGATGACAAGTGGTTTCCTCCATCATGAAATACTCAGCTGTTGGAGGTGGATCCAATGGAAGCAGCAGCGCTCGGTGGCGATTTAAAAGTACAACAGTGAAGGCGTTTATGCTCACGCTGTTTGCGTTTTCAGCAGTGTTCATAACGTACCAATTAATTTACTACGTGAATTTGACCGAGTATCAGTCCAAGGAGACCCACGATCGGCAGCTAGAGCTTTTGAGTGGCTCGGGGGACACAAGTATTCGAAGTGGGGCAGTGGTTGGAAGTGCACATATTCCGGTTGGAGGGGGTCATAGGAGTGCTGCTAGTGCGAAGCCAAGTAACAGTGTTCATTTCCAAAGGGGCAGCGAAAGAAAAAAGGGAAAGCCCTTGTTGTCCGTGAGTCAGTTTCTTGGAGTGAGACCTCAGGACTTGCACTTTTACCAGAATCAAAATAGAGCGTCCTTCAAGTGCATTAGTACCCATAAGAAAATTAGTTGGAGTAAGGTGAATGATGACTACTGTGATTGTCCTTTGGACGGAAGTGATGAACCAAGTACGTCAGCGTGCATGAAAGGAAGATTTTTCTGCCTGAGGAGGGACGGAGTAAAAGGTAACAGAAATCAACAAGGACGATTTTAAGCTATAAAGCACTTCGGCGTAGTTTTCTAATTGTTTTATTATGATTCTTTCAGATTTCATTCCGTCTTCAAGAGTAAATGATGGGTAAGTTTTCTAATGATTTCAATCTAAAAATTAACCGTGTCAAAGTCCATTATTATTAAAAGTTAATACTTTTCTTTTTCTGGAATCGCTAACAGGGTTTGTGATTGTTTGGATGGAACTGATGAACACTCCACTCATGTGATGTGTAAAAATGTTTCAAAATAAGATACCTGAATCTAGTCTCAAAAGATAAGCTCATTTTTCTGGTAACCGACTAAATGAAAATTCAATAGAGCTAAGGTGTTTGGTTTGTAAACAAACAAGCCTCTACGTTTTTAGACTGACAATTTAACTGAACAGTTTTACTTTTCTCAAAGAGTTGTACATAGTACATGTGATGTTTATTTTTCTGTATAGAGTGAGCATCGACCGTTTTCAAGACATGATAAGCACAAAAATAGTACATAAATGATTAAAAATAGGAGATTTTTGTAAAAAGGCGCGTAACGTAATTTGTGCACTTGTATTTAACTTAGATGTTATAAGCAAATCGCGAACAGTATATCAAGTGTTTAAAATTCTGTGATAAATTGTGCAGTTTTGAGCAACAGCAACAATGACAAACGTAGTTAAGTTAGTGTCGTCGAGTACAATTGCCATGTTTTACTTTTCTCAAAGAGTTGTACATGTGATGTTTATTTTTCTGTATAGAGTGAGCATCGACCGTTTTCAAGACATGATAAGCACAAAAATAGTACATAAATGATTAAAAATAGGAGATTTTTGTATAAAAGGCATAAACGTAATTTGTGCACTTGTATTTAACTTAGATGTTATAGGCAAATCGCGAACAGTATATCAAGTGTTTAAAATTCTGTGATAAATTGTGCAGTTTTGAGCAACAGCAACAATGACAAACGTAGTTAAGTTAGTGTCGTCGAGTACAATTGCCAGTCAAATCCGGTCAAGGATTTTGCTGTCTGGGCCTTTGCCAGTTGCCGACTATATGAGACTGGCGTTAACAAAGACATCCAACGAAGTCAATAATGATATTAAAAGTGAATCTGGATACTACATGAAAAATGATGTGTTTGGTCGGGACGGAGACTTTATAACGTCACCGGAGATTTCGCAAATGTTTGGCGAGGTAGACCTATAAAACAGTAATGCATAGTTGGAGCTTTGGTCACTAATATAATTTGATATTTGAACAGCTCCTTGGCGTCTGGGGAGTTGAATGTTGGAAACAGTTTCGAGGACCGCCAGAATTTAATTTAGTGGAATTGGGGCCAGGTCGTGGCACACTTTCTCGGGATATGTTACGAGTAAGTTGTTGAGCTAAACTTTATATCGGCCAACAGAGCAATTTTAGATGTTTTCTAACCATACATTTTATGTTTAGGTATTTGAAAAGTTTGGAAGCGTCATTGGAAAGGATATATCTTTGAATATGGTTGAAATAAGCCCAGAGTTGTCCAAAATTCAGAGGAAGCTATTATGTGGCCCAGATCATAAAGAATCTGACACAAATAACTCTGAACCACATACTGTTTCTGCTAATTCTTACCTGCATGGGCACACAATTGAATCAAACTTTCCAGTGTCGTGGTACAAGGACATTCGTGATGTCCCCAAACAATTTAGCTTTTATGTGGCACATGAATTTCTGGATGCTTTGCCAATTCATAAGCTACAGGTAAAGGGAGAAAAAACACGATCATTTTTACAGTCGTTTCCTTGAATCTTCTGTGCATAATATATTTTGGTTTAACCATAACGGAAACTTTTTGTTTAAGAGAGTTGATGGAGACTGGCGAGAAGTTTTGATCGATGTAAACCCTGAAAAGGACACCGAATTTCGGTTCATTTTAGCTCGCCATGAGACCCCAGTAGTTAAAGGTAAAACGAAAAATGTCCATACTATTCATCAATTCATTGAGAGTTTGCTTTTAAAAAGAGTTTTGATCTTTAATCAGTTCTAAAAAGCGGATATCCAAAATTGCTGGAAACTACTCGTAACCATTTGGAAATCAGTTTAGACGCTTTGGTAGTGCTAGAAGAGATCACAAGTCGTCTTGATGAATACGGTGGCATGGCGGTTATAGTCGACTACGGCCATGATGGAACTAAAGAGGACACTTTTAGAGGATTTCTCAAGCACAAGCTCCATGATCCACTGATAGCCCCAGGCACTGCTGATCTCACCGCAGATGTTTGACTTTTCAATAATAAAACAACTTTTTGCTGACAACGCCTTGATTTGCGGTCCTGTCTCTCAGAAAACATTTCTCGGTCGATTAGGCATAGATCTTAGACTTGAGGTATAACATAGAACGTAAACTCATACTAGTACCAAACGAATTTCCTTCTTCCGGCTATAATTTTTCATGTATCAATTTCAAGGCCCTCTTGGCATCCACAAACGCTCCAACGGAAAAGGAGTCAGCTCGAGTCTGGCTACAAAATGATCATGAACGATATGGGCACGCGGTTCCACTTTCTCGGACTCTTTCCCAAGGTTCTTGAGCAATTTCTTCCAAGGCTGAAAATTGCTGGCTTCCATTAATATTATGGAACCCAACTTCTCCTCTCGCCAGCGTCAACTTTGAAAATAAAAATCCCATATATCCCCAAAACTTTCCCAGTGTGAAGTAGTCGTCGACGTACGTTTGTTAAAACAGTCTTTAAATAAAATTACGTGTTTTTTTAGTCATAAAAAACATTACCCGATTACTTTTTTTTCATCCTGCCAAAATAACGACATTCGCAATTTTTTCCACATCTGCATTGCATTTTTTCTGCCAAGAAAACAATTTTCCTTGCATATAAAATCTAATTGTTTCTTTCTCTCGCATCCTGATTTCATTTCCTCAGACCAGTTTCCTTTCAAAGCATCGCTTTTTCCGTCCATCACGTAACAAACAACCAGTTTCCTTTCCACAAAACAGTCACCCAGCGAAAGCAAAAACTGCACAAGTTTCAGTAGACAAAGTTATCTATCCACCTGTCCATCGTTTTATATACCTACCATATCCCTTTGCTTTCAATTTTCACAAATCTCATCATCAAAAGGCAAACTAAACGCGGCCGTTCCTTGTACAATTTTGGCTGTATTTTTTTTTATTCCCACGCGAAAATATCAACCGTACGGTTCACTTTCACCGTGATCATCATCGCATAAATACGGTCTTCTGCTTCTCTAGTTTTTCTCTTGAACAGGTTTCTATATTATGTACTTGGATTTATTGATCTAAAGGCTATATTTAGACACCTATCAGGAAGGAGAAGAGAAAGCAAGCGACTCTTGGTGAAAGGGAAAACAAGATGTTAAACAGAAAACCAACAAAAAGGCAAATGTAAAGAGAAAAACAGTTAAGGTTGTTCTTTCTTTTCTGTGAAAAAAAAAAAACTCGACAGAATTGTCAGGTTGTCAGATTGTTAAACAAGTTCACACAGATAGCTTTTCCTTGTTTACTCGGCGAGGTACCAGCCGAAAAGTCATAATAGCAATAATCACATTAGAGAAAATCTAGTTACAGACGAGTTCCCTTGAAATAATAATAAAAATGAGCGTGTTTTCTTTTTTTGTGCTTCCACAAGCATGCCAATACAAAAAAAGGTTGGGAACGGGATGGTAAAAAGTTTTTGTTTAAAATGTACAACAGGCATGGATTCCAAATAAGCTCATCAGGAAGGACTTGGTCTTTCCTAGGAATGGGATATTAATGGTAATGTGATTACAGTAAAAATTGGCCTTTAACGGGAAACCTGTGCCAGGATGAATATGAAGCTGTGGCATAGACTCTTCTTTTGCAAATGTACAAGAATGCATCGTTGCATAAAAACGACGAAATATCCGGAATATGTTGTACAAAAAAGTAAGAGAAAGTAAGAGACACAGATTTTTAAAAATTTTGTTTAGGAGAATATCTCACCAATTGTAGAAAAAAAGAAGCCGTGTTAAACGAGCCACAAAGTTTGATACATGAAATGGGCGTTGAATGGAACTAAGTATTTTCTTTTTTTGTGTTTGGTCGGGCACCAAGAAAAAGGAAGCCAAGGTTCAACCGACAAAAGCTGGATGAAAATGGACATTGAAACTGGGAGAAGTAATGTGGAGATATTTTTATTATTTTCTTTTTTGTAGAGCCAAAAGCTATGAGCCGAAATGACATTACACCTGAGAATGATGTTGCATGAAAATAAAAATGAGTCCCATTCCTTGCGCTTTCTCTGGCGAGATTTTCGGAGAAATATTTTTTAGTCTCGTAATAAATAGGGATAGAAAAATGCCAGTGGAAGCATACATGTCTGTGAGCCCCCCGGCTCAGTCAGCAGAATCTGATATGGAGTATTATGAAAAAAGATGAAAATCATGGAGTCTACTTCATTTCAACTGCCTACTTTCACCAACCTCAACAAAAGGAAAGGGATATTTGTTTGAGTAGACTGCGTAGGTAGCAAACAAGTCGTCAGAGAGAGAGAGAGAGTATGTAGACTAGTGTGGCTTTTGTAAGATGTAGTCCAACTATTTTGCCCATATTAGAAGAAAATGTGTCACATTTACGATCTGTGACACCTGTAGGTGGACTCATGTTCTGGTGACGGTTTTTCTCCTTTATCTACCTACACTATCGGTTGTTACTTGCAAAAGAAAGAAGTGTTTGTGGTACAAAAAAGGAAATGCGCCGTTTAGAGAACTGTTTCTTTTTTTTTATGTCAGGTACTTTCCTGGATTGTTATTTTCCATTCCCAAATACTATTTTCATTTACCTCTGGCTCTCAGCGGATATTTTACGGGAAAAGGTCACATGAAAAGCAAAAAACAGGCCGTTAATGGAGTATAGATATAACACTGGACTTACTGATATGAAATGAGTATGAGAATATTTTTTTCCTTGATTGTTCGTAAATACATCAGGTCTATACGTTCTGAACAAAATAGAATCAAACAAACATGAAATTGGATGATAGAGTGGACAAAAAGTTAGACACTTTCAAGAGTTACTTCAAACTGATAAAACTTTTATACTGTTCTGTACATGTTCTGTTTTTAAGTTATCAATATTCCGTAGTAGACATCTTCTAGCTTTAAAACAATGGCATGAGATTTCTTTCAGTATTGAAATAGTACCTCTTCTTTCATAATACGTAACAGAAGGAGTTGTGTAGTCATTTTAACAGTACGGTTTTTAACGGTTTGTCTGGCGACGAAAATGAACGTTTCACATCAATAAAAAATTAATATAATACTACAAAATATCGAGGCGGAGGAATCAGTACCGCAAAAATATCCTGACAATAATTTCTACCAGGGACATTATTTCATAACAGAAGGAGAAAACTAGGCGTGACGATGTTTTTTAAACGATTTTATTACAGTAAATTGTTAGGATGAATCTCACACACACATTTTCTTTTCGTTTTTTTTTTCTTGGAATTTTTTATACTCGATCCTTTACTCAAAAACGTAGTGATTTTTCCGTAAACGTTCGACTTTTGAAAATGAGAATAAAATGAATTTGAGTGAAGAATAGTACTCTAGTAAATGAAAAGTTGTTTCACACAACGTTGTTAGAAATGGGCTGTCGCTTGTAGCAAAACGGGCTGTTACGCTGACGCAATGGAGTAGTAGTACTGTTTTTCAAATATTGGCTTCGTTCATCTTATTGGATTGATCAATTAAAAATCTTGAAGGAAGTAGATACAGAAATCTTGAGGTTACGACGTGCTGAGATGTTGTCATGCATTAACCGCTCTTGAACAGGAGGATCGCCACTTGGCCAAGGTAGAAGTAAATGAAGTGACGAGTCTCGTGTGTCACATAGCTGCCGAAGTTCCTTCCAACGATGCAATGCCAAGTAGGATTATACTTTTTATCGAATTCCTTCTTAATGAATGCGGCAATATCCTAAAAAACAAGATGAACAAATACCAAAATTATATCAGCTGACCCGGATAACCTCCAGAACTGGAAGACCAGCGTCTTTAATGCACTTACCTTTTCAATATTGTACTTCTCCAAAGCCTGGGTCGCACAATCCACTGCATCCTGCTGCATCTCCTCCGACATGTCAGCATTCTTAATAACTGCCTTGCGTTCACTCATTTTGATTGCGTTTTCTTTAAAAATTTAGCTCCGCCGGTCAGGAATGTATCTGTTTTTCCAAATTCACAAAAGAAACCACACAATTAGTTGCAATTCCAATTTAACTCGTAAAAATACCCAACAACTCCTGACTCTCGCCTGCCCTACTTTTAACTAAACTCCTTCCTTCAATCGCTCACTTATGCGAACCAAACGTAAACACTCCCAAACACACATCCAATCAAATCCCCAATCACCACTTTTCCTTTTGTTTACCTTTTAAAATATTAATTAACGCCGACTAGCCGACACTATCAATTCACGTTTCCTAAAATGCTCTTCTATTCTCAAGTCGACGATCACCCAAAACTTTACTTCTTTTTTATGCTTTTGTCTCCTCCACAATGATTTTGAGATGCTGCTGCTGCTGCACTGCTTGTCTCAAGCAACAAAAAATTGTACCAGAGAGAAGACGAACAAAAACAAGAATGGCAATAACGCTACACTACTACAAGACAAACCTTCTCACACTATTTTTCTTCTGTCCTACCTACATCAACACCGCGCACACCGTCGTCTTCTCGAAAATCAATGTCTTTTCTTGCCTTGGATAAAAGTAAACCTAAGAGAAATTATGTTATTTTTACGTCTTACAAGTTTTCTTCAAGAAAATAATATGCATATCATGAATGTTTTTGATACTACAAATGACGCTATAAAAAAATACTAATAAAATAGCTATTTTACTTACTCTTTTTTCAGATAGAAGAAAAATAAGGTAAATCTCTGAAGAAGGAGATTCTTTTTTTGTACTCTGAGCTTTTTGGTAATAATTTTGTTGGGAAGTTGAAAAAGTGTTTACGTTTTTTTTTACGTGTGGGCTAAAGGGGCAGATCCTTTGACAGATGAGACCGCGAAATAAGCTTCGCTCTGATTGGTCAGAGAGTACTGCCGGCTTCTGGCAGCCAGAGCTCTTCTCTCTAGAAGATTCCCTCTACGTTTTTTTGTTGTTGTGCGACTTTGAGCAAGGCTAAAAAAGAGAAGGTGGCAGAAGCAACGATGTTGTATGGAAATCCTTTTTTTTCTTCTTAAAATGTGTTACAATGGATAAAAAAAAGAACGGAATATGGATTGGATGATGGGTTTTATAAATACGAGAGGTTTTTTTTCTTTGGTATTTTGGCTTACTTGGAGAGGACGAGAGAGAAAAAAACAGAAATGCAAGAGAGAGAGAGGTTTTGTTGAGACCGAGAGAGAACGGAAAATTGGATGGTTTTGGTTATAAAAAAAGGAAGCGGACTGTTGATGGAGGTTGGAGGATGGCGGTGATGACACGGTTTGGAACGGAGTTGTGAATGGAGGAGTCCTAGGCTGCAGGTCAGACTGGGAAGTTAGTGGAGACAGTTCCAGCAAGGAATTTTGTTGGAGAGAATCAAAGAGAGAAAAAATGTAAACTAGTGTGAATGAGGAAGGAGGAGGGCGAAAGTACTAAGAAAAGATAGGAAGGGAAGCGAAATTTTGAATGAGTTTTAATTCTTATTTTTTGTAAAGATGGAAACAATGAATGCTGGATTTTTTGGTTTCCATAACCTCCATGGGAGGAGTGCAGTGGAGGAAAATGTGAGTAAAAAAGCAGCCAGAGATCTCTAGGAGAGCTGTTGAGGTTAGGGATGAAGAAGAATTTACATAAGGATTACAATATGGATGAGATAATTAATGTTTGAGTAGAAGAGGATGAGTTGATGGTTGGAAGTGTGTCGGTGAGGTGGTTTATTTTTCAAGAGATTTTACGTCGAGAGTTGAAAGTTGGTGAAAGAAGCAATAAGCTTACCGAGGAGAGAGTTGTTAGAGAGGGAAAGTACGGGAGAAAAAAGAGATCGCGCGGCGGGTTCGCGGAAGTCCATAAATAGATGGGAAAGGGGAAAAGTACAATGTTGCTGGAGAGGAGTAAACTCTGTCCTCCTGTCGTCTTTAATAAGAGAACATCGTCATTATTCAAGTAGGAAAAAAAACTGTTTGCTTTACAAGAGCAGAAATAGAAGGTATTTTTTTACATTTCGGGGAAAAAATGCACACAGGTTGCTTCGTAGTCGTTTGCGTTTAGATAGTTGGAGAGTTCATCTTTTTTTATCACAATCAAATCAAATCAACGGAAATGTTGCCCTTTCTAACTCTTCTTCCTACCAGTTACGCCATGAAATGAACATGATGATTTATAGTTTTACATAGCATGGACATAGATGGGCACGATGGGCAAGAGACAATGGAGACAAATGAAAAATGAATGTATGCATGATTCATGATTTGCCGAAATGGCATGCTTGTCACTACTACATTAATGCAATGAAAAGTCGAATTAAAACATTTATTTTGCCCAAGGTCAGTCAACAGTGATGATATCTGTGTCCAGTCAGAGAATGCAGCATGTAAGTATATGTGTTATACATGCGAATATTCAATATTTTGTTGAAACAATGTAGAGGGCTTACAATGAAATCAATTAGTCCCAGTAAACCCATCATCAAAGGACTGTTATGCTCCTCTTTTACTCTTGTCAGCCTGATCTCATTCTCATTCCACGGTTAGGGATTTTCCTATATTTTTAATTGCAAAATCTGGACCGCTGCCAAATCATGAAACAGGAGCGGAAATGAATAAGAAATATCTTTTTGTGTCATGCATATTTTTACACGTCACTGCAAATTGCATAGCCCCGTATTTCACGCGTTGTTGAAATTTTATTCAGTTCATAACTTATTTATGGCAAATTGCATAAAGTGGAGTCACGTAGAAGCTTTGCAGAAGAAAAAAAAACGAACAACGAAGGATGAAGCATTTCCGGAAACGGAACAATGACTCTTGGGTTGTTAACTTGCATGATATCTCGTTTCAGGCGAGGAAACTACGAGCACAAAGTCGCTCTACAGAGAATCCTTTACTGATGATGGCGTGGGGGAGCTGTAATCGATCCGGTATCTTTTCTAGACTGTCAGCTGTGACATGTGTCTTGTTTGAAAGCGTTTGGTTGTGTTTTGGTCGGACGTGTCTTCAGTTTAACATTAACTTCGCTATTTGCACGTGACACCTTTTTAGTTCTCGTGTAAAAATAATTCGTAAAATACCTGAACAATGGCCGACGAAAAACCTGAAGAAGGAGCTGGAAATGCTGAACAAATCCAGGAGTTTAAACTAGGAGCCGATGAGGAGCTCCGGTTCGAAGTTGAGAACATCAAAGGTCAAACGATCTCAGTTGTGGTAAGTTGTTAAGTTTGGTACGTTTATCGAAAGTACTTACGTGGTACGTTTTTACGAAGAGGATATTTGAAGTTTTTGTCATTTGGTACATTCTATGGATTTCAGATGCAAGATGGTGTTGCGGAAGTATTTGGAACTGAAATGGTCCGGGGTAAGGAGTACCAGTTTGGCCCAGGGACGAAAATGGCCATATTTACGTATCAGGGATGTGCCATCGTTATCAAAGGTAATTTCATAAGCTTCAGGTGGTTTCGGCATAAGCATGTACTTGATTAGAGAACAAAAGCTTATTTTTTTCCTTTTTTTATTTAGGGAAGACTGAATTTGCTTACGTGGCGAAGGAGACGCCTATGATCATGTATCTCAATGCACATGCAGCACTGGAAACCCTGCGAAGGTATTTTGCAATCCATTGCAAGCTTTTATCTGCGTTTGCCGGGAAATTATGGTTTCGTTATCAAATTGTAGAACTGCCGAGACGGACGGAAAACGAGGTCCAATCGTTCTAGTTGTTGGTCCCCAAGACGTTGGGAAATCTACGCTGTGTCGGCTGCTGGTCAATTACGCTGTACGAGTAGGTCGCAGACCTATCTACGTAGATGTGGACGTTGGACAAGGAAATATTTCAGTCCCGGGTACCGTTGGCGCTATGTTGATTGAGCGACCGGCATCCATTGAAAACAATTTCCTACAACAAGCTCCACTCAGCTACTTTTTTGGACACACGTCCCCCCAAGCAAATATCCCGTTGTACAACATGTTAATCTCAAAATTAGCGGAAACCGTGCATGAACGAATGGGAAGCAATCGAAAGGCAAAATCCTCCGGCGCAATAATCAACACATGTGGATGGGTGAAAGCAGAAGGATACAAGTGTATCACTCACATCGCTCAAGCGTTTGAAGTCGACGTCATCGTAGTCCTTGACCAGGAAAGACTTTATAATGAACTGAGTCGTGACATGCCGCCCTTCGTAAAGGTCGTATTCTTACCGAAAAGCGGTGGAGTCGTCGAACGAAGCGGCGGACAACGTCATGAATCTCGAGACCACCGAATTCGAGAATACTTTTATGGAAAGCCTCCAGCGCAAACATTTCACCCGCACTGCTTTCAAGTCAAGTTAGCAGACGCCAAAATATTCAAAATAGGAGCGCCTGCAGTGCCCCAGTCATGCATGCCGTTGGGAATGAAGGTCGACGAAAACAGGACAAAGCTCGTGCCAGTTACGCCAACAGCCCCAGCGTTGCTTCATAGGCTCCTTGCTGTTAGTTTTGCGACTGACGAGAATCAAGAAGATGTTGTGAAAACCAACGTCGCAGGATTCGTGTGTGTTACAGATGTTGACGTAGAAAAAGGCAGAATGACTGTTCTCTCCCCACAACCAAGTCCCCTGCCCAAAACACTTTTGTTTCTGTCAGAAATCCAATTCATGGATAGCCAATGATGAAGACATCATTTAAACTCTTCGATATGCATAAAAAAGTATTTTTGTTAATAATGACAACTGACTTGCTTTCCTTTATACTTTTCTTATGAAGTCTCTTTCGAGATACATTGATTAAAATCTTTTACACATCGAAAACCCGATTTTTTATCCTACTACGCTTTACTTTTGAAGAAGCGTCACTATCGATTCGTTTTCCACGATAAATATGTCTGCGATAAATTTCAAGACACAAACTTCAGGCTCATTCCAACATCAAAAACGGTCTTAATTGTTGTGTACTTACATTCCATAATACTGCAACAGATTGTGCAAAGAGGACTCTGAATCTTAGCGGGACTAGGAAAAAATTAAACATTTGAACAGCCGGCCATACCTGTGGATCAAGAAGAACAAGAAAATAATAATTACAATCGCAAGATACCCTCATAATCATAATAGTTCAATTTCTCAAAGGAGTGGACAAATAATAATCTTGAAGCAGTGTAGAGCGTAAAGGACTGTACTTGGTAGTTAGCGATTAAAACATCCGGAAGAGTATTTTTCACATCGAATTTGATTTTTTGCCATGAGTGTCCTTGAAGTGCGTCGTTGAGTACTATAAATCCACTGAGGAAAATTGGAGCCAAAACGAGCTGATCTGTAAGGACCTTGGCACCTGCAGTCAGCACAGGCGTTTTCATAACTATTCGTCTTTCTAAGAAGCCATACCAGTTGTGCAAAATGGGACCCTGAAAAGAATGTATCATCAAAAACAAACTGATTAACGATGTCTAGTTAAAAAATAGTTTGATAACGGAGAACATTCACTAAGCACTTACAACTAAACAGAATCCAATCAATCCAAATCTTGCAGTCCTGATAAAGTCATACTTTGCTTGTTTCTCGATGACCTTTTGGCTGAGGAAATCGCCAATACACATCAGCGTACCTGGAAGCAGAATACAATTATTAATGATTACAGCTTTTGAAATTCGTCTTCATGCTTTAGTAACAGAAAAAAGATATCTTGCCTGATTGCATTGCAGCCGTTAGCGTCGGCATACTCCTTGGTTGGAATCGGCTTAGTGACATTTTTAGTGTCTGTTGTCAAAATCACGAAGCACTGAGTAAAAAAATATTTCTTCAACTTTAACGTTTAAAATTTGGAGCAAGCTCTAAACAATCGTAACTGGTAAAGTGCTAAAAAATGTTTGGTTCACTCATTACTGCGCCGTCAATACAAAGACATCATCAGCGTTTGTCGCGTCACATGTGTCGTCGCATGTGTTTTGTTGTTGTTTTCCTGATGTAAGACACATGTTCTTTGTGCTTTCTTTCTGTGAGAGAAATATCACTTTCCCCCAAAAGTCAGCAACTACGCATTTCTAACAACAGTATTTGACGATGTTCCATAAGCATGTTTCTCTAACGCCACGTCGCCAGCCAGCCCTTGTGGGGATCGGACAAGAAACCAAGGGTAACTCTCCGCAATTCCTTTTATTTTTTGGCAAAACAAGATCTTGTAAAAATAACGATATTTCATTATTTGATTAGCTCCAATTTCCCGGATTTGCAGTCTTTCCTGGGACAAGTTCACTGCATCAAACTAAATCAAACGCTAGCACCATGACCCTGCATAATTCAGTACGAGAGTAGGGCGGCCTACTATTATGGAGAAAAAATTGTTCGTTTCAGAAGACACGGAAATGGACACTCGCCCCGAACCCTACCCGAAAAGCATTTTACCCTTTCCGCCAAGGAAAACTAGACATGAAAACTATCCTACTAGCAAGCCTAGTTATTTTACTAGTCCATTCATCCACGCATGTCTGCCTGGCTCAAAGCAAAACGGAAAATGGACCCGACGCAGGTGTAAACCCGGGGAAAGCAAGGCCTGTCCGTAGTAGCAATTATGCAACTCAGTGCATGCCTCAGGAATATGTAGGGCCTGTATACGTAACCTTTAAAAAGCTCATCCCTAGTTTTGACTCGCGGAGTATTACAATTCTCCTTAAATCAGGTTTTTGACTGATAAAAAACTCAGATTCAGCCGCATTCGTATTTTTATTGGTACTGACTGGCCAAGTCATTTTATTTGAACAGATAATAGAGTACAGTTAGGACCTGGGGATGCCCCGCTTGTCCCTTTTCTTACCAGATATTATACAACAGCTCTCCAGCAAATTGCGTCAATCCAGTCGAGTTATTCCCAACAAGACGAAAATTTGTTTACAACGATGTACCTCTACTTCAACCGGGAATACGCTCGGTTCCTCACCCGATTTGGAGTTCCGTTGTCCTGTATAGCTTTGTTTTTTAGGTGTCACTAACGCCCAAGCGGTAGTCGAGCTTCAAGCTTTAACTACAGCTCTTCAGAGGCAGTACTTGCCCGAAGGCAGTAGAAATGTGAAGTGTCTTTTCGCCCAGGACATGACTGGAGAGCAAATTCTTAACGCTTTAAACGTCAAAACAGACGAGGTTTATGCGCCAAGCAAATACCTTCAAGACTACAGCCGAGACGAGTCAACTTGCGAGCAAATAATTTTTTATTGTAAGTTAAAGGTGCGAAGAGCTCCTTTAAAAAATATATATGAACGTTAAAATGTTGAAAAAAATGGATATTCGTAGTGCGAGATGGTAGCCTCATGGCAAGACTGCCTTCGTTGAATGTGAACAGGCAAGAGCTGGATATTCCGTATCTTGTCAGTCCGATTCCAATAGGGAAAGTTGGTGTTCCATATCAAATTGGTCGTTACCTTGCAATCGGGCTGGGCTGCTTAGATGACGACATACAAAGAGGGAACTTTACTGGCAAGGTTGTGGACTGGATGACGAGTAATGTTTTGTATGATATAGTCCAGGCTCCCGTCTGTCCATCAGGATTTGGTGGAATACTTCCATTCATCGTATCCGTCCAGCATTTCGTGGACAACCTTTCAGGTAAACAGCACTTTTTCAGCCATCATTCAGCCAGGTGTTCGGTTATAACGGCCTCGCCGATGCAATAATGAAATACTTGAAGGGATTTAAAACGTATTATAAAGGCCACTTGCCATGATGTACCAAATTTCAATTCAATTTAATCGCTAGATCTGTATAGTTAAAGCATTTGGGCAGTGGCCGTTATAACTTTTCACTCTTAGTATTTCATAATGAGTTCATGCATCGACTTTCGAGGCAGTTATAACGGAGCATCACGGCATAAAACATACAAACATACGATATCCCAGTTCAGTTAGCGTTCAAATCTTCATAGATAATCGCACAGTTCCTTCGCGTACTAATACTACACAAAATCCTGTCCCATCAACGCTTGCTCCGTTGTCACCTAACGCCTCAGGCCTATCCAGGCAGGGAAAAGTCCGTAGAAAACGAAGTCTTGAGAATGGAGGAGAAAAGAATTTTGAGCACTACAAACGGCCAAGAAAGAAGCGCCAGCAGGGAAAAAAAAGAGCCAGAGAACGACAGCAGTCACCTCGACACGGTCCTGTTCGCCACATTCAAGGGCCCGATAGACCAAGACCTCAAGATGAAGTTCGGTCCCAGCCTAATCAAAGTCCACAAATGCAAGCTCCGAGTCAACAGGTCCGAGAAAACGATGTTTACGATGGAAAGATAGCCATGAACCCTGGATTCGCACAAGGCGCAGGTGCATCCAGCGAGCAACAGGGCGGAAATGACAAAAAACTTTTGGACCAAGAGCTGCTGCATTTATATGACAAGCTTAATCAAAAGTTTACTCATCACAATATGCTCCTGAAAAGAATGGATCTTTTGCGAGTGCCCGAAAATCAAAACTTGGCTACGTTTCCTCCCATTTACTTTCACTCGACGACCACACGTCGTACTACAACTACCGTGCCTCCTCACATTCAAAAGAAACAGCAGCAGCAACAACGCCCGCAATTACCTCCATTCCAGGTGAGAACCTCTCGTAAAACGACTACAACAACGACCACTACCCCTGCTCCGACTACGACAACAACATTGTATCCAGTAGCTCCGATCCGGGTTCAAGCAGAGGTGTACATGGATGAAAATCGGTTTAGAAAACCACTCACAGTTTTAGTGTCCGGAAAGAAAGTAAATGCTCAGCTGCACGTGGTTCCCAAAAGCCATGTACTTTCTTCTGGAGAAGTCATTCATTTCCAAGAGAATCCTGCTATCAGCAGTGGCGTTCATCCCAAGTTTGACTTTTCGAAAAGGAGTCACTTGAAACTTAAAGCTCATCCGATTCGGCCACTCAATATGAGAAAACATTTGCTCTTTAGAAAGACGGCACGGGATGATTTGCCGCACAATCCTATCGACAGTTTTTTCGATACAAGCATTAGAAGTATGTCGGACATGGCAAAAGGGCTCATCCCCTCCGTTTTTGGCCAGAGGCGCAACTTTACGCGGCCGAAAATGCACAGGTTTGACCAGAAAATATCTCTGGATGACTATCACAGACTTATTCAGAAATCGGGTCGTCCGCCTGATGGCGATATTAAATCAAATTACTACCATCCTCGACTTCCGGCTCCACCAATGCCCCAAAAGCCAAGTTTAAGGAAAGGGTCAGCTCGCTTGAACAATGCGGAGCGGGGACTAGAAGATCTGATCGATGTTGACAATGAAATTCCTCGGACATAACATGATGCTATGCGTACTTATCTTGCGTTAGGAAAGTTTATAAGGATAATTTTAGATTTACCTTTGTAGAAGCCAAGAATATTTTAGAAGTGGCATGTAAAACTCGTGAGACAAAGAAAAAACTTTCACTAGCTGTTTTGATCCCGTATGTATATTGTAGAGAGAGTAAAATTCTGAACACAAATCTAAAACCCCAAAAGTGTTGTACATGCCGGAGGGTTTATGACTTGATTTTTGACTTTGCATGTAACTGCCTCGAAAACGTCATGCCGAATATATAAATGTTTTGCTTTTGCTAATGTATTGTGCATCATTGAAGGGCGTAGAAGGGATATCTTGCCGATTCCTAAGGTGCCATACTATGATTACTCTGAGCCAGTGATTGCGCCTAGACCGAGTTTCAATTCAATTCAAAGAATTTTCAACGCAAAAGAAGGGAATGCTGATAAAAGCGGCTATCCCGTTCCTCCCGTGCCTGTCGTTGTTGACCCAGATGCTCCAGAAACGACAGAGTCTAAAGAAGAAAGACGACGGGAGTCAACATGGTCTTTTATAGTATTTATACTTCTCATTCTGATTCTCTTGGGACTCATTTACTATTACCTAATGTTTGGACCGGATGTGCAAACTGTGATTTGGTACCTGCGAAAATTTGTCATGTATATGAAAGAGAGAGAAACAAAGGTTTCGAACCGAGTGCAGCCCAAATACACTAGACTGGAGGAATCAGAAACGGATGAAAGTAGTGCAATAGCGGAGGTGACTGGACCAACTGTATTTTCGACGCCAACGTCTAGTACAGAAGACGATTCGCAGCCCCCTCCGCCGCCGCCGCCGCCGCCGCCGCCTCGAAGCATTCAAGGACTGAAGCGTTCGCCTAGAAGTATTCAAAAACCCCCACCCCCTCCAAAGAAGGAGAATCACACGTCAGCAAAAATCGATAACTCCTCCCCAAAACCCATAACCACTCCTCCAGGAATCGTTGTTACTCCATCAAAGGCGCAAAACAATTCATCAAAGAGAATTAGCACGCCATCAGAAGTCGATAGTACTTCATTTTTAAACCCAAGTGCCCCTGATCTCGCTGCATCTGAAGAACAACCAACTTCCAGTTCTGAAGAAAGTCAATATCCTTTGGGTAAGCTACAGCTTCCACCTCCTCCACGAGTTGTTAAAACTCCATCTTCCAAGCCGAGTGTCATTCGTGTAGTGCCCCCGGTGGAAAATTCAGGGTCTCCTAAGATTTCAAATTACCATCGCCATAGACATAGACATCACAGCCATTCCAGTAAAGCCCCACTGGTTGCAATACATGCCAGTGGCAATGAAACAATCAAGCTGGAATTCACAACCGACATGGAAGATGGCTATTGTACAAGTGTTCAAGTTGATGAGGAATACTCGGACGAGGACGGCAATTCCCCGCGGTATCAACCAAAAAAGTGCTGCGTTTGTACGGAGTGTGAGTTTGCAGAAGATGACTCTGTTTCCACCACCGATAAAAATAGCGTCGTTTCTGCGCCTGTACTATCCAGGCCGAACCAAGCCAAAGGGAAAGTTGAGGAGAGACCCAAACCGAAGACGATTCATTATTACGATGATACCTACTTTGACACAGTTAGCAGTCTAAGCGGTTTGAGTCCTGAGGAGGAGAGAAATATTTATGATAGATACACTGGAAATACAACTCAAGATGCATATGAAAAGTTTCATTAGACGAATTTATGGAGCAGCTTTTGTTTTATCAGTTTTCCATACGTCATAGTATGAAATCGGGGATTGTATGAGGCAAAAAATATGTTTGACAGTTAATGCAATAGACTTATCTCTGGTATTGTGATTTTTATTACATGTAGTCTTTTTTATACTGAATGTGGAAAGATAATTAAACTCTAGAGTGCGTGATCACCAATTTCGTGCATAGATTGCCCGTTTAATCATATTTGTCATGGATCACTCATCAAATTACACCGATTATTGGGCAAGTCGTTACAATCATAGCACCATTTGCCGGAGAACCAATTTTCCGTGCTCATTCTTCAGGGCAATAACCTATTTATGAGTCCTCATCTGTTGTTGTGCAAATTGCATAGGATAATGAAGTAATGAGTGCACATACGGTTAGAATTGCACAAATGTAAAACAATTCTGTAGCTACAGGGTTAACCTAAATAATTGGTATTGCATGGCTAGGCCTAGCATGCTCACCGCAGAAAGACCTACACCAAAAACATTCACTCAACTTAACGTGAAACTGGAATTTACATAGCACATAGTAAGTTACAGTTAGGTTTTCGTTATAAAGGAAAGTATTATTTCTGTTTTGTAGAATAAAGTTGCAGCTGCTTGGTTTAGAGAGTTTTCATTGCAAATTGAGTGACCAGCAACTATGTGCAAAAACACACACAAATATGTTGAAGGAAACGATATTTTTTATGACTGAAATGATGTAATCAACATTTGTCTTGTGTGATCAAAAGTTGTCCGACAAAGTAAGGAGGAGCATGTGAATCCTGACAAAACTAAATACTCACTCATAATGTATACTAGTAGAAATACCCGAAAAATGCAAACAGTAAAGGTAAAGCAGCTTTTAGATACACAAATTATGCGTAAAAACTAGCCAATCGTATCACGCATACCAAAAACTACGTGAAAAGAACTGCGTAGCCAGCGTACAAATTATCGTAGCTTTTGTCTTGCGTAATGATGGGTTCTTTTCTTATCATCATTTGTGGTAAGTCATAAGTGACGCTACGAATTTAGTCGTGTTATTTAGTTTTATATGTGAGCAATAAAGGAATGACTCCTATATTTCTTTTTACCATTTTCTTATGATGCTCTGATGCTAAAAATGCAAGACGCAAGAAATAAAATCACAATAATGTCCTGCTGCTAATGTCACAATAATTTTCATAAACCTTGGCAAATTCAAGGATAATTTCGGATATGCTTTTGTCTAAGGAAAAACATTAGAAAAATCAATGCGTGGATCAATATGTAGTGTCATATATCAGTTTCAATAGTCCCAATGCGTTCTACGAAACATCGTCACACAAAATATTGAATAAACACGGGACAACAACTAGAAAGAGCATGTGCTCACTGGCTGCACCTCATGGAAGAACTCGTCGTAATGACTCATGCTCGGACTAATGTAATCAATGTTTATCAAACAAATCTACTCAAAGCTATCATGCACTATTTTTGTTTATCCAAAAAACAAATGATTTCTCTATTTAGACCGTTTCTGATTGAATATATCAGCTTTATCTTGCATTGCATGCAACTTATCTTGGATATTTAAATTTCTCTCTAATTTTTTCGTCAACCTCTCTTTTGTCCCAGAAGTCTCTTGTACAATTATCAGTCCACCAGTACAACATATCGCATCGCAAGGTCCCTTTGCTAATCTAAACCAAAATATTTGAATAAAAGTCTCTATAATATAATCATTCAACTGCGTTTTAAGATGTGCTATGCCCGCGTAGCAATCTGTGTAACAAAAATGATAGCATACAAACACAGCGCCGAAATCATTATACCTCTTGTTTGTGTATAATCTCTTCTAACATTCAATGATATTTTATTTCATCAGGCTTTTTGCGTCTTTGTTTAAAAAAAATACGTTAGCCTATCTCCCGTTTAGTATAGCGCTTGTCCCTGACTCCAATGAAACGTCAGGAAATGTGGTGATCATGATGATGCTCAACAGCATAATATTGCTCTTGGTGCAGTGCAGTCAAACCAAACAAAAGCCACGCTAGAGTCAGTTTTTAAAAATGTTTACATCGCATCTTCATCACGTTCATGTTGTTAACGCTCCTGATAAAATTTTCATGCTCACCAAGTCTCTTTCACACAAAAAAGTAAAGCATTTCATGCATCCAAATACTGTTGTGGGTGTTCGCACAAGAAAAGCGAGCGAAAACAGAATGTCATGTTCTGCAATTCACTATCACTAGTATTTGACGATTATAATGAGTATGTAACTAACTTATTGCAGCTTAATAATCGTCATAATTTTTACTGATACTCATAAGAAACTATCCCAATTATGAGAGAGAGCATAATACACTCTTCTTCACTATAAACTGAAATGCGTCAAATACAATACGTCTTTTGTCACGCGCCTGGCACTTATCCTGTGTCATTTTATACTCACTAAAATCTTGTTAGGTCCGCCTGCGCATTAAAGCAAAAGTCGCATATTCATATTACTATAATTTTTATATTGAAAACTGCTGCAAACAATTTGCATTCAAAAAACATTGTATGTTATGATAAATTTACACAAAAATGGCATGCAAGCTCAAAGAGGATGTTTGCAACCTTTGCAATATCAATGTTTTTGTTTGACCTGAGCTTATATATTTTTGTTTTGTTTATATGATGCAAGCAAAAGGATATAAGTTTCCGTATATGCTGTTGCTACCAAGTTCATACACCTATTACGTTGACGCTGCTGTTGCTGGCCTGGCTTGTTGGTGTTGTAAGTGGCATGATACCCAGTTTCCACTACTGCGAAGAAGAATTTTTATGCTCAAAACAAATTCCCCTTTCATTGAGGTAAGTTTTTTTTGTAGGTGTTATCATCTGATGTAAACTGCTGACTAGTGTGTACAAAGGAGGAACTCATCTGTTTTCGTTTGTAAGTATGCATCATGCACTATTACTAGTAGTAAAGTAATCAGTCAGTCTTCACTAGACTTTGACTTGATCATACTATCAATAGCTAGTTTTTTACTCAGTGTTCTTCATGCCATTTGCATAACGTTATAGCAAGCAAACACAAAAAAACGCTACGCCACGAAAAAATACGCAGTTTAAGATAGATTTTCCTTTAAGCAATTATAACTCAGAAGCTATAAAGTAACACTTGCAAACGGATTCACAACATCGTTCATACAGCGTTGCATCATCATTTAAGATTTTTTTTTTTTTTTTT
>VICI01001197.1:0-24854 GCA_019593645.1 Akabosia matsudoensis | reverse complement strand
TTGGTAGGAAAATAATAAGACAGGCCACGTTATAGTTAAACTCTAACGTTGTAATGATTAAAATGGAGGGGAATCTTTGGTAGGAAAATAATTAAACAGGCTAAGTTATAGTTAAACTCTAACGTTGTAATGATTAAACTGGAGGGAATTCTTTGGTAGGAAAATAATATGACAGGTCACGTTATAGTTAAACTCTAACGTTTTAACGATTAATCTGGAGGGAAATCTTTGGTAGGAAAATAATAAGACAGATTACATTCGCAGATATATATAACGTTACGGGCAGGGGAATTTCGGGATAGTATAGGTGTACAATTTATAACTACTTTTCATTAGCATTAAGATCTAGATGTAATAATAGTAAAAATGGATGTGGATTTATTTACGACGATTGTATTATTTTAGTTTTATTTATCAAATTAAGGATGGCACTTTTGGATTCGGGACATTATTCGCCAATTCATTGGGGAACGAAGGAAGATGTAAGGTTACTGCAGACAGTCGATGAGTACGTTGCAGAATATGGTCAAGTCTATGCGCAGGATTGGCAAATAATAGCAACCTTCGGCTTTGAGGTAAATTATTAGGACTCCGTCATTAGAACTGCTGCGGTGCTTTATCTCTTAATGAATGATTTAAATAGGATCCAAGGCATCTCGATCAGGTCAGAGATCGATACATGTTCCTGAGTGAAACGCGTAGTATTAGAACCCTCGAGGATTTGAACCTGTACATGAAGTCACCAAAAAAAGACGCGTGGATCGGAGAAAGGTTAAGAGATAGATCAAGAACAATATTACGTCAAAATTCGGCAAGAGCTTCATTTAAAGAATCTCTGCGAGTTTGCGATAAGGAACTCGAATCTGACCTCATTGTTGTCAAAAGCGCTTCTTCCTATGACACCTTGCTCGACCGGCGAGTATGGTTTTATCTTGGCCATTTTGAAAGAATTGGTTACATGCGTTACTTGGACGTAGCAGATAAGCTTATTGACCGAATGCCTGATAAAGAGTTTGGACTTTGGGCAAGAAATGAGTCCGGGATTGTGAAGGATATTGTGAGCATAACTTAAGTACCAGTAAGAAGATTAAACGAATACTTCTTAATGTCGATGATTTTTTATAGCAAATGATTGTTACAAACATTGGAGAACCTTTTGACCGCACTCGAGCATCTTCTGTGCAGCGAATGTCTTTGCCACTAGATCCAGTCAAAGGGGTACCAATTTACGACTACGACAGGCCGAGTAACAAACTCGTCTCCTTAATTGAATAATTGATTTGTTTTAGTCAAATGCTATTGGAAACACTTTGGAAGAGCCGTACTCCCTTTGCAAGACCTTGGACTCTGCTGCTATCAAGTTTATGATGAACAAAAAGACCAATGGCATGTTTTCCGTACATGAATGGACAAAAATCTTTAGTGTTGTCGACGCCTGGTCAGATGGTCTCCGACGTGGACGAAAGAATCCTACATGGTTCATGTCGTGCCACCAATATGATGAGACATTATATTTGCAGATAATGGAGAGCATTAGCGTAAGTAGTTGACAAATACTTCTCTTAGTGGGTATTTAAGCTCGCGTTGCCACAAAAAGGTCATTCTTTTTATCTCTCTAGATTGAAACGTCAAAAACACGCCAGGAAGTTGAATTTGAATTTCATTCCAGCGTTCTTCCAAATTACTGGCTTTTCCCGGATATTTTAATTGAAACGGACTCACATTTTTACAATTTGGTCTGCAAGTATCCCGCTTGGGAGTTAAGTAATGAACTGTGCATAACAATATACAATTCGTTAACACTTGTATCTGTCAAGCACGTCCGCAAAACCATTTTGTATCTGTATGCTATTGGTGCTATTAATCCTCAAAACAACCTCCCAACTCGTTACGTCAACGGGTTCATTTACATGTTACTTCAACTACCATGCGGGGAGTGTTGGGGTGTTGAACCCGTGCAATTCGAGACAGTTAGAACGATTTTACAACGAGAAACTGCAAACGTTAACTTGGAAGATTTACGCCCGTCCTTGGATTCCATCGTTTTTTGGAGACAATGCCGGATGGGTGAAAACTGCTGGTGGAAAAACAATGCATCAGCTAAAAGCTGTTTTTTCCAAGGCAAGCGATTTTAGACGGGCTGTTGTTGACTTGAACTAATGCGACATATGTCAAATAATGTAGCATTAATTTTTTGTTTTGTTTATTTTCTGTTAATTGATTCGTAATATGTATAATTTCGTACTTTTAAGCATTACTCGGTTTAGACTGTAGTACCTTTATGTTACCGGTAAATGACAAAAAATTGTCGGAGAAATGTTTGTAATCCAGTGTTAAATTATATTCAGATTAATAAAGTTCCTATCAGTTGAACACATGCAATCATAAAAGGCTGCATTTTATTGTCTTATTACGTACTGTAATTTGGTTATGTCTATTATTGTTCATCCTGCTCGCCATTATTGGTTATGGAAAATAATTTTTGAGAATCAAATTAATTAGGAACTCAAAAACTGTTGGAAAAACGGTGAAGGAATGACTAAAAACCTTTCAGCGCGTTTATTATGTTATCTGCTTCAAAGATAAAATCCTGACGGTCGTGTGGAAACTCTCAAGCTAAATACAGTTAAACGTCTAGCAATCAAAGTTACTTATTGCAAAAAATGGCTTGTCGAAAAACTAACGTTCTCTTGTCTGCATTTGAAAAGCGGCGCCTTTATTTGGCTATTGGAATATGGCGAAAGAAGATGAGTACTTGTGAGGAGGGAGAAGTGTGCTGGAGTGGTGTGATAAACATTGCTAAGGTTAGATATGCATTGTGCAGTTAGTGTGTGTACGTGAACCCGGAAATCGACTATAACTATTATTGATCTTGAAATTTTTAGATTCCTTTCTTAACTGAAGACCAAGCGCGTACACTGTACAGTCGGTATAAGGAGAAGAGGGGGTTCGATAATTTGGCAGGACTCGATCGCTACTTGGCGGGAAAAGGTTTGAGTGGCTGTCGCAATCCAAAGGACATCGAGAATGGTGTTCTTAGGGAGAAACTTGAGAAGATTTACGACGCGGGCCATGTAGGAACTGACATAGCAAAGGTATACATAATAACGCATGTACAAAATTCAATAATTTATCGGCAGTTTTTCAAATTTTGATCATTTATTTTTTAATTTGTTAGGAAGAAGCAATGAAAATGCTGTACAATGAACATCGGCGGAGGATTGAAGCTCGAATCATGAACAACGACAACTTAGTTCCAATGTTTGGCCAAATTCCCAAGCCATTGTTTTGTATGCTGGCTGATGGACAGGGTCGAATTTTGTGGGTGAGTGATGCTAAGTGTTTTAATAATAAATTTTCTTCATATCAAGCTAATCAGATCATAAATGGTCAATATAGGATGAGCAGTTTTTGAAGGATGTCAAGTCCATACTTGAAAAGAATGAATTTGATAATTTGGCGCAACGTTCCCCTTCGCACTGGCGTAACTTCTTGAAGGTACAAATTATTACACTCGGCTACAACGTCTTAGCTAGAGAAATTCGAAACTCCCTTGATGCAACCAAACAAAATGTTATTTCCATTTTAGGACAACAAAAGAAACGGGCAAAGTTTACTTCATTCATTCGTGGCGTACGCAGCATTCAATCTGAAGGATTTAAATTATAATCGCAAGAAGACCATCTTAGATCTGGCAACAAAGCGGGTGTCTGATCGGCTGATTGCCATTGCAATTTTTTATAATTATCTTGCAAACACCATGTTTAATGCCTTTTGGACGCCAGATGATTTAGGATTCACAATTGATGGGCTGTTGTCCTCGTTCACATTGAACCCGTTGTCTCGTTCTAAAGAGGAGCTCATAGCCTTTTTCATGGACGAATTGTTCAACTCTATGGCCCCAGACGACTTCTTCAATGCTGATCCGTCCGCCATCTTTTTTGTTCGATACCGTGTATTATCTGTGTCAGAGGACAATCCTGACTTGGAATCCCTCAAATTTGAACTCTTCGGAAGAGAGGGCCTCATTCACGAAGAAACAAATGCTCCAAAATTAGACGAGGACACAGACAATTGGAATTGAAAGATATGAGTTTGCAGTATGCGTACCTAATGTAGATTTTATTTTTAACATTAATGTTGTGCTCTGACCCATTAACTTGTTCTGTACTATAAGAGATGTGGTGTAAATAAAAAGCTACATAATTAAATCAAAAAGACCTTAATTTTGAGTTTAGAACTAAGAGCATTGCTAGTGTTTAGCTATAGTTTGGTTAGGTTTGGCTAGGTTTTTCGAAAAATTGAGAGTAATCTAGCATTTTTAAATAAATTACCCTTGTTAAATTGTGTTCATATAATTTGTGATGCGAAAGTGGTGAAAAAGATATATAGACGACTGGGAAAGTTGATCCTGGATATCATTGCATTGATGTTGTATAAAAAAAGTTTCATTTTCCGTGTCTGACTTGTTGTGCTTTGTGCAAAAGTGAAGGTTTGTTGTAAATAATGTTTACGATCGTGTCTAGGAACTCACCCTGCAAAGTTGTCCAAAAGTCAAGCGAAGGCAATTTGTCAATCCTGGAAAAAAGACGGCTCTATTTTGCAGTTGCACTAAGCAAATATAAACTTGGATTCAAATCCCAAATCAACTGGGCGTACGTACTCCATTTGGTTCATGTAAGAGAAACAAACCATTTTAGTCATTGTCAGCTTGTCATATTCATAAGATTAAATTGTGCGTAATACATCTTCCTAATAGATCCCTCGGCTAACTATAGAGCAAGCATCAAGTGTGTACAACCGCTATAGAATCGTGAACAAGTTTGACAATTTGAGAGGCCTAGAGAATTATTTACTGACGAGTAGTCACGGTGACAGCCGCGTGTACAAGAGGAACTTAACTGACAAGCAGCGAGCGATACTTCGTGAGGCGTATATTGCAAGTAATGGCGACCAAGATCCAAAGATGGTATTGCATGAATAAACTAACTTGGTATTGCTTTTTTCAGTTTGCAAGTCTTTCCCGTTGTCTCCACTAACTCGTGTGTATTTAATTATTTTAATAACTAGGATGAAGCGATTGAAAGTATCTATAACGAACATGCAATGAAAGTTACCGAAAGGCTTTTGAGTGGTGTCGCTGTATGGAAAATGGATGTACCGAAGCCATTACTTTGCATTTTGGAGGACAGTCAGGCAAGGATTCTGTGGGTAAGATTACCTCATAGCAATATCAGTTAAAAACATTTTTCTTTAAACCGAATTAAGTATTTAGAGACGAATAACTGAATGAACAGGATCATGTATTTGTTGGAAATGTCAAACTTGTCATTGATCAAGAAGGTGAACTAAATTTAGCGAGTGAATCCGCATCTACGTGGCGTGAACGAATATTGGTATGAGCAACATAATCATTGTTATAATTGATACTTGCAACTTATTACGTTTTGTGCTGATTCGAGTAATATGATTTTAGCCAGTGAAGCAACATGCACAAAGTTTTAAGGAAGCTTTTATTGCTTATGCTGCGTTCAACTTGGAGAAATTAAACAGGGGGAGAAGTTCAACAATCTTAGACTTATCAAAGCATGATGCGGAAGACTGTTATGTTGGCATTGCAGTATTTTACAATTTCTTAAGTGGAATATTGACTCAACCTGTTCCAAGAAGAAATGATTTGAAGGACACTATAAAGCGGCTCATTGACGCTGGCACATTAAGTTCACGCCGCAGCAATCCGAAGGAGGTTTTCGACAAGTTCGTGCAGCACCTCTTTGATAATGTAACTCCGGAAGATTTCTTTAATGCGCACGCGTCTACAGTTTTTTATGTGCGGTATCATGTTTTGTCTGCCCTCGATCTATCTGATTTTCCCAAACTATGTGCCCTTCAGGCTGAATTGTTTGTTTCCCGTGAGTCCCAATTGTCGCAAGTCAAGTCAACGTGAGAAACAATGATTGGCTGATCCCGATGGCGTGTTACCTAGTCAAACAATAAGTTAAACAAAATGTGTTTAGTAGGTTGTTTTAATGTATTCGGAGCGGATATATAAATAATAAACTTTAGACGAAAGTTTTTTCTAACTGAATGTACAATATATTCATTACAACATTGCACTAAATGCATTAGGAAAAACTGTGAACCATAAGTGAAGAAACTCATGAAAACTTGGCTTTTATAGCGAAAAGTATCGGGTTTGGGATGTATTTTCACCTCTGCTTTAGTAGCAAATGCTTTCTAATTTTTTACTCGGCACACTTTCCAAACAACCTTGTGTTACTGTTAGAACTTGAAGCGTGGTTTAATCAATTGTCGACTTAAGTATTATTATTTCCCTTAAGGTTAGGTAATGGTATTAATGAATTTGAAACGAAAGTTTGGTAGTTGTTCAAGTGCGATACCTAAAAAAATTTCTACTTGTGTATCTCTTTTAGACCCTTCAAATAAAGTACGAGATGTCCGGCCACGATCAATTCCCAGCTGCTGTGGGATTCAACGTGACTGAAGCTGAAGTTGACAGCATCTACAGAGCATTAGCTGTAAAAATGTTGGATGGAAAGAGAGATGTCGGCGAAGCAATTCGATATGAATCCATTGCGAGAGTGGTAGCTAGGGACACCAAGCGTGCCCGGTACAGGGATCCAGAGGCAATTCGAAAAGTGTTAGAATTTTACAAGGAAACTTTTGGAGTACTAAACTATGTGGATTACAAGCATATGTGCAAGTTGCAAACAGACGAGCATTACAAGGCCCTGTATGATCGTGAGCAAGAAAATCTCGAAGCATTGTCTGAGCAGAGGAAGGCGTCACGAAACAATCAGGTTCGCGAATTGAATCGGATTGCCCAGGCAATGATTGTTGAAAGAATGATAGAGAATCTGCTACCCCATGTGTCGTATGAGACTCTTGTGAGTGTTGATATGATGGAGCAAGTGAATGCAGGCACATTGCATGTGTCTCACCAAGAATATCTGCAGATCGTTCGAAGGTGCATCATTAATGATCCACTAGGAGTCGGTGCTTTTGCGTCCACCCCTCGAGGGAGGTATGGATACACCAGGCAGCGGGAACATGACCTAGTAAGATGACAATAAGTACAAAAATTAAATCGTTTCGAATGGAACAGAAGTAAACATTGTTTGATTTAAAAATTTCACTAGGAACATGCCCACAAAATCATTCACTTGATTGGATACGGGCCTTCTATGTGTATGCCGGACCAAAAAACTTTGTATAAACAAGATGTTTCAAGATTGGCAAAATTCGTTTGCTTTCAAAGCTTAGCAAGCAAGGAGTGTTACAACTATCTTGGCGAAAGGTTTAGTACTATGTTTGTTCGGGGGAATAAACGCCAGCTTTCATCTGAGCGAATGGAGCATCTGAAAATTGTGGGCGAAATAATTGACGAAATGGACTGTGTCGATGTTCACCGGCTGCGTAAAATTTTCTCGGATGACTACAGCAACTTTACTCTTCGCAAACACGAGATGGTAAATCATAATATCAATATATCTGGAGTATTATGTATAAATTCATGTGTATATACCTATCAAGTGGCATGTCATCGCATATACTACATATTCTTTTGGTGTACCTTTACAGATAGAAATTGAACATCGTTTTGGAGAGAATTTTCTGCGATACGTAGATGAAAGTCAAATTTACGACGAGTTGAATTTCAAACTTGAGGTATTATGGATACTGTTTTAGAATAAATTTTCCCCTGCATACATAGTCTGCCTATTCTAAAAACGTCCATTTGTTTTGGGTTATCTATATATTTTAATAGAAGAGTGAAGCCACAATCTTTTATGGACTTCTAAAGGATATGCACGAGGGGCGTGGAGGAATGAAAACTGAACGAGTCATACAGCAATTGCTTGATGCGGGAAAAATTGAACCATTGTACACTGCAAAGGAGTGGTGCAACCGCTTTAACCCTAATCATTTGCATGCAAGCACACTTCATGAGCTTAGTGTCCAGAGATACTTGCGATTTGGATGGTGAAGGAGTGCATCCAAGGGAACTTACACTAATAATAGTAGCTTGAAATGAAATTGTAATGACATGTAATGACTCAATATTTCGGTAACTCAAAATTAATTGTAAGAATCGGCAGATGTTTATTAACTGTTTTTCTTAGCGAATTAGAATCCTTGTACGGTAACGCTAATTGTTGTTATTTTAACCCAAAGTTAAGGATACAAATAAAATTTATACGACCTTTCATATATATTTGTTAATATATGTTTTACTACAATATCATAATTCAAGTGACGCTTAAGTTACCCTTGCTGTACCCGGGGATAAAACTTTGAGTATATACTTCCCATAATTAGTTCGGTTGAAACCATTGAAAAATCTGTCATGGGGATGTTCTTTCACCAGTCTCATGTCATTACTCATTTTCCTTTGCAAGCCATTTTGGTGTTTCGTCCTTTTCTTCATATTTTTATCAGAAGCTGTCTGCTGCCTAAGCTAGTGTAATACAGTGATCCTTCTCACGGTGTAGTTAATCTGTGTGTATTCTGACATTGTGCTTGTAACATAAGGTATTAACAATTACAGACAGATTGGTGGATGGAGTAAGGATATTTTAAAACAAATAATTTTAACCTTAAACTTCTGTACATTGCCAGCTATGGATTCTATCACTCACCGACCGTTATCACCAATTGGAGGAGGAAACGAACGGAACGAAGCTCACTTTTCAGGTGCCATTTATCTTCATTCTACGTGTCAAATAGAGAAGAAAGTTCAAGAGCACGCATCTGAGCTGGAAAGGTTGAACAAACAACTCGATACCTTGAAACGGCGTCAAGCTGAAACGATGGATCGTAAAAAACGATGGGAATCGCGTTTAGAAGTGAACATGGAGTACACACGAGCAGAGCAATCGTTTTTTCGACTCCATGAAGGTGAAGACATTACAATGGTTTCACGTAAATACGCGGCTGCAGTGAACGCATTTGGCAAAATCATCTCTGGATCGGATTTATCTGGTGGTTGCACCGCTCTATTTCGTAAGTCAGCTTGTGATGTCACTGAATAAATGAAAAGTAACTGTGAAAAAATATTCTTGCGTAAATATAATTGATTTTGATTTTTCAAAGGTGTCTTGGGTATCTCGAAGAATGCGTTGAAAAACGAAGTTCAGACACTTCGATTGAAGAAAAAGACTCAAGACGCAGGATCAGCTGACGGTTCGCTGCCTGCAAGCTCATCTTCGACCTGTGTTGCTCTTGAAGCTAACTTCGACTTCCCACTACGTAAGTTTAAGGATAATTATAATAATGTATCACAAGCAATACCTTCAAAGACAACACCAACTCAGATTTTAATATGAATGTCTTGTATGAATAGCCGAAGTTTCTATTGTGGAAGAGACTGACATGCACGATGATGCTGGAGAAATGGAGGGCGCATTACTGACTAATCCAAAGTAAAAAGAAATGGGGGACAGACAAGGACCTTTGACTTAATGGGCTAATGATGACGATGATTAAGCTTTATGCATTATTACCATTCCAAACTTTACATTTAAATATTATAGTAGATCCTTTTCTTCTTCTTTACATCTCATATTAGTATTTTGTCCGATATGCGTTTTTGTAGCAGCTGTGTGAAATTTTGAGGTCAAACTAGTATGTTAATAATGTGATTGAAAATTTGTTTATATGACAACGCTATAGTTTGTAAATGCTTACGTGTCGCATTATCATATTTGTTGTTTGTTTTGAATAAAAGGGGCACCGCGGTTCGTTTCGCACAAAAAATGCTTATTTACTCGTTGATTATATGCCCGTATAGGTAATCAACAAAGTCCTACTGGCACAAAAGAATGCCGTCAAAGTTCGCCAACCATCAGTTGTGCTTTGGATTCCGTTCGAGCTCGTAGCAGTCTGTGGTTTGCTCAAGTTTCGCCAGTGTTAACATAGTTTTGAGAAACATTTTATTCGGGTAGAGTGGAGTGAACGATGGAGTGGAATTGGAGGAGTGACTGTTGTTTGCTCGAAGCAGTGGAGGAACATATGTCAGAATATGGAGAAGTTGTCGAAGAGGACCTGTTCTTAATTAGTGTAAATGCGTTTCTTGTGAGTCCATGTACCTGTAGAACTTAATGTGAATTTTGTCACACATGTGATATTAGTTTTAATTGGTATTTTTCTTCTTCCCCAGAATCCCTGTTTGTTTGAGGAAGTAAAGTGCCGCTGGAATACATTGAAGGAAAATCTTACAATAGAAAGCAAGTATGAGTACAGATATTACCAGCTTGCCAACGATAAGGAAGCTTGGGTGCAACATCGAAAAATTTGGGCTGCAAACACAAGATTTGAACGAAAACTTTGGCGAAATTCGAAGCAAGTTATTTTAAAATTGGTGGACAGGGAGCTACAAGCGGATTTATGTCTTTTGGGAAACGACCTAGCAAGCGAGACATTCTTAAGTTCGGAACTTTGGGCCTTTATGGGCGGGGAAAATCGTATGAGCTACATGAGGTTCATTGACGTCACCGATAAGATGATTCAGCGATTTACTAATCAGGAAACGGCAATACAATTTCGAATACCGACAAAATTTCAGATTGAGCAAGATATGGTATATAAATGTAATTATATTTACATTTGACAAACCCCCATTGTTGGAATGGTGATTTATTTAATTCTTGGGCGAAATACTAGGCAAAAATTTACCAGCGTTTCGGGAGAACCTTTGACAGAAATCGCGGCGCACAAGTTACGCCAATGGCAATGATGCCGGTAAGACAATGCTTATTACAATAGGGTAGGCTTTTCGATACTTTTTTAAATACATTTTTCTATCCTGATGAAAAAGGAGTCCGGAGTGGAAGGGAATGGTTCTTCAGCCAATGAATGCGTACCTGTACTGCGACTATTCAACCTCGATCCCATAGCTGCCAAAGGAAGATTCGAGAAAAAGCAGAATGGTTTGTATTCGATCAATGAATGGAACTACATTTTTAAGCACACATCGTTTCTGCGTTTATTGACTGAGCCTGATCGAATGGAATCAAAGGATGGGTTCACATTATCACTGAAAGTGGCCAGCCAGGAACTTTTCAGGGACAGGCTCCGAAGCTTCGGGGTACAATTATTAAAAAAACGTAAAAATATGATTCATTGAGAGTTATCGTTAAAAAGGGGGCTTGATTTTTCCATGTTAACAGATTCAAACAATTAAAACTAGTCATGAGATCAAACTTGAGTTTTACAAATATGTGTTGCCAAACTTCTGGTTATTTTCGGAGCAAATACGTAATGACTCGGGACATCTGAAAGAAAACCTCAGACTTCAGTCTTATGGACACTGGATTTGTGTCGTGATATACCACTGTCTAACGTTCGTGTCCCTAAAGCACGTCAGGAAAACCGCTTTGTACCTGTTTGTTAACCATCTGGTTGATCGCTCATCATTCTCGCCTACCGATTTGTGTAATTTTTTCTACCATAAGATCGCAAGTCTCCCTTGTGGTGAGTGTTGGGGTGCCGATCCTGTCGAGTTTGAGAGGACCAAGCAGTTTTTGATTCAAGAATGGGGCACAAAACCATTACCGGAAGTGGAATGGAGAGCGGGATGGACCGTCCAATTCGCCAATTGCACTAAAGAGGACGACTGTTATTGGAAAAAAACACAATTATTTAACGAAACACGTCAGAGTATTACATTTACTTCGAATTAACCGGACTCTTGCCTTGTTTGCTACGGCCGGATTTTTTGATCTTTTACTTATGATGGAATAATTGTTAAAAATGACTTAACATCCATAGATATCAATGTTTTCAATAATCAATGCAGCTTATTGACTGGCAACTATTACAATGAATTAGTTTCGCTTAGTATTTCGGAAGAAAACCTAAATTGGTTCATGGTTCTATGGTTAGGTTTACTGGTATAATTGACGAGAATTTTGAATTTTAAGATAGCAGAGGCTTTAATGACAACCCATGAATTACCTATTTTAACGTTGATAACATAACGCTGTAACGTTGAATGATGCGATGAATAAAGAATGCAATTTATACAACATTAAAAAAACATCAGCAGAATAATATCACTGGCAATGTTCAGCAAGTTCAGGTATTTATGGCATTTGGTCAAGAACATGCATGTACGCATCAAAATCTTGTCCTGACATGAAGAAATGGTTAAGCATATAAAACTCTTGTAAACTAAACTATAAATGTTTAGAATTATCTGTTATATAATTAAGACTGTGACAGGTTGGGCTACTTTTCATCAATTGTTAGCAGTCTTTTATTAATTGGAATTATATAATCACTAAGTATAACGTAGACTGGCTCAACTGATTGGAATTATTTGTGAACTAGTTAAAATGTGAACTGGTTGGGCAACTGTTTATCGTTTGTTAACTGTCTGTTAATGGTTATAATTATTTGGCAACTTGTTAAAACGTTAACTGCTTGGGCTTCTTGTCATCGTTTGTTAGCTGTCTGGTTAGAATTACTTGGAAACGAATTAACTCGTAAACTGGTTGCACGACTTAAATCGTTTAGTGGCTGTATGTTAAGGAGTAGAATTAAATATTAACTACATAAAATGTAAACCGGTTGAGCTACTTGTAATCGCTTTATAGCTTTATCGAGTTATATTTTAATTAGTTAAAAGTTTAAGTGGTTGGACGACGCTAATCGCTATGTAGCTGTACTCAAATGATTAGAATTATTTGTTAACTAATTAATTTGTTAACTGGTTGGCCAACTTTTGATCGTTTGTTATCTGTCTGTTAATTGTTAGAATTAATTGATGACTAGTTAAAACGTTCACTGGTTGGACGATTTTAATTATTTTTTGGCAATATATTTATATTCAGAAATTTTTTGTAGCTTATTAAGCTGATAACTGGTTGGACGACTTTATTCGTTTGCTAGCAGCCTGTTAATAGTTAGAATTATTTTGTAACTAATTAAGCTGTTAACTGGTCGGACGACTTTAATCGCGTTGTGGCTATATTTAATTTATTACAATTATTTGCTAACTAAATAAAGTTTAAACTGGTTGGGTACCTTTTGATCGTATGTTAGCTGCCAGATATTAGTTAGAATTATTTGCTAACTAAATAAAGTTTAAACTGATTGGGTAACTTTTGATCGTATGTTAGCTGCCAGATATGAGTTAGAATTATTTGCTAACTAAATAAAGTTTAAACTGGTTGGGTATTTTTTAATAGTATGTTAGCTGCCAGATATTAGTTAGAATTATTTGCTAACTAATTAAGCTGCTAACTGGTTGGGTAACTTTTGATCGTATGTTAGCTGCCAGATATTAGTTAGAATTATTTGCTAACTAATTAAGCAGCTAACTGGTTGGACTACATTAATCGTATGTTAGCTGCCAGATATTAGTTAGAACTATTTGCTAACTAATTAAGCTGCTAACTGGTTGGGTAACTTTTGATCGTATGTTAGCTGCCAGATATGAGTTAGAATTATTTGCTAACTAATTAAGCTGCCAACTGGTTGGACTACATTAATCGTATGTTAGCTGCCAGATATGAGTTAGAATTATTTTCTAACTAATTAAGCTGCTAACTGGTTGGACTAAATTAACCGTATGTTAGCTGCCAGATATTAGTTAGTAATTATTTGCTAACTAATTAAGCTGCTAACTGGTTGGGTAACTTTTGATCGTATGTTAGCTGCCAGATATGAGTTAGAATTATTTGTTAACTAATTAAGCTGCTAACTGGTTGGACTACATTAATCGTATGTAAGCTGCCAGATATTAGTTAGAATTATTTGCTAACTAAATAAAGTTTGAACTGGTTGGGTAACTTTTGATCGTATGTTAGCTGCCAGATATTAGTTAGAATTATTTGCTAACTAATTAAGCAGCTAACTGGGTGGACTACATTAATAGTATGTAAGCAGTGTGTTTTGAATTAGAATCAAATGTTAAATGGTAAAAACGTTAAGTGGTTGGACTACTATACTGGTTTTAACGCTTATTTATAAAGTAAAGAATCAATTGTTAACTTATTCAGACGCTAACTGGTTGGGCGATATTAACAGTGAGTTTGCATTCTTTTATTGATTAAAATTAAACGATTACTATATGGATACGTTGACAGGCTTGTGGTTTTCACTGGTAAGGTAGTTTACATAAAATCGGTACAAGTAAATATTTAATTTAGTAATTGTTAACGCAAGAGGGGTATTATATTCTAATTTGCATTGCCAGTTGTAAATTATTACAACCACATCATCATCATTTAATTTTCCACATTTGAGATTCATCTAACTGTAATAACGGCGGAATCAAAAATCATCAGACTTAAATTCTTGCAATAGATTTACCTAGAATGGTTAGAATTATGCCATTCATCTAATCAAATCCGTGTCAATTATTCAAAAAATTTGTTGGGGGGCAAAATGTAGTAAGTGCAAATTTAGTATCATTTTGTCAGTATTTGTTGGAGTATGTGTTACACAGTTCGATAGAGGTTGAAAGAAATTTTTGAAAAGCCTCGGCAAATTGTTATCGATTGTTCAAGACACGTGATTACTAATATTTACAGAATATGGCTACAGGAGGATTTGGCGAAGAAGGTTTGGCTCCTTCCGATAGAGTTTTCTCAATTCTTGAGGTACGACAACTTATTTGAATTCAATACTGCAAGCAAAAAATGAAGTTACAGGTTTTTGTGTCTTATACATATAGTTGCTGAACATAATCTATGAAAATAGTGAATTCAAGGACGTCAAAAACTGCCGTCTGGTGTGTAGGCATTGGCGCGATGCTGCTGGAATTCAACTACTAAAGCGGGGACATTTGGAATTAAAACCTCACAGGGCAACTCATAAACTGGATCTTACGACTGACGACATAAGATTACTCAGTCCCAGTGACTACCAAAAATTCACAATCTCAAGACCGATACCACGAGCGGTGAAAATAAACTTCAGGGAAACTCTAACCACGCTTCACCTAAAGAACATATCCTTTCCTACAGTCAACGAGCTTCGGCGCGTCGTTTTTCATGATTTCCCTCAGCTTACGGATGTGGCTTTACTGGATGTTACTCTCAATTATGGAGTCAGACAGGAGACAGCCCTTCAAATGAAGGTAGAGGAGATTCCTAGCGTAAGGAAGTTGACCATCGAGCAAACTCAAGACAGGTACGAACGTAGGGTGGGGACAGATGTCTTCCGTCACTGGCATTTAGAGGAGCTACTTAGAACCTATCGGATGTCACTTAAGGTCGGTATGCTAATGTTGTATCAATTAGGACGATATTTCAACAAAGTAATGTGAATTCACGTCAATTGCCGGTAAATCTTGTGAACTTCTAGGAGCTTCATTGCCCAAACCTAAATGATTCCTGTCGGACCCCAAAAGAGAATGTTTTCCTTACGCTTCAAAGCTGCAATATTAGCTTGGAAAATCTGAGCTTTAACTTCAAAAAGGAACAAGAAATGAATTCTTGTCACGGTTACCTTGCTGAATTTGGACACAAACTAATAAATGCGTTCGTGACAAGTCATGATCGTGTTAATGTGTTCAATAAAGTGTTTGAACATGGCCCAGTTGTACAACTTCGTCAAATCAAAGCAGTTCAAAATAACTGGAGTCTTTGGCGAGGGGGAGATCTGAACAATTTGAATGAACTCGACATCTGTCACTCGCATATTGACTCTTTCAGCTTTATAGAAAACATGCCGGCCCTTAAAGTCCTTTCCTTACCTATGCTCGTAGATGAACCTTTGTCTGAGTCGTTTGAGTGCGCTAGTGTGCACACCTTGAATTGGCATATCTTTCGCAGTCGTGATCACATATCTTGTATTGGGAAAGTATTTCCTAACGTTCGCAAATTGCATCTCAAGGGAATAGAGGAGAAACACTTCCATGGTGGATGTACATTGGCAAGAGTCAAAGATGTGTGGCCTAAAGTAGCCTATTTAAAGCTTAGTGGTTTTTTTGGAGAATGCTTGCGGAATGAGCACATATGGCTAAAATCACTCGGCAATGGCAACGGAAACGTAAACATGCATTTGTTACGGAAATTCCTGGAAATGAAAGGTAAGAACTGATAAACGTGTCTTGTATGGTATAAGAAACTATTGGACTAGTGGCTACTATTACCATTAACAGATCTGACGTCATTTGTTTACGCTGACATTGCTGGGCGAGACGTATACTTTGGAGATGATGCAGCCACAGAGGTGTTTCTTAAGATGCCTAATTTAAAGATTCTGCGCTTTTGGACATGTGCCGTGAGTAATGCTAAACTTTTACAATTGGGCAGAATATATTTCAAAGGTTTTTAAATACATACGTTGCGTATCTTGTTAATTCCAGATGTCAGATAATGTTGTTCAACAGTTAAAGGAGAAGCTGCAAGTTTTTACGTATGAAGCTCGCGTTTGACGTCAAGGAGGATAGAAAATGAATGTGAAAGCGTTTTAGTTACGAGATATCAGAAGTGTTGATATGCCGAATTACGTTAATGTAAATTTGCACATGTTTGTAAACAATTTGATTCTCGCGTTTAAACAGTTAATTATGTGAATAAATAATAAAACCAGGTAATGAAGTTTACTTTTTGTGTTTTAAGGTTATTTCTTAAGCATTACATCCAAATGGTTAGAAATTGAGATTTATTCAAATGACGTGTTATTAGGATCATTAAGCATTATGCTCTATCAGCCTTGGAACAAAATATCTGCTCTTGTTATGTTTAAATGTAACTTCTCAAGTGAAAACTGTTGAAAAACTTTTGAACTACCAGATGTACTATAAGTTTGTACAGCATTTGCTTTCTGAGGTCACCCGACGACGGTTCAATTTCTGTATTCTTCGTCAGTGAATCTTGTGGATTTATATTGAACTGTCTTTACTTATCGTGCTAAGGATTGTCGTATATGAAAAATCGCGAAAGAAAACATATTTTCGGTGGATGTTAGTCAACACGCTTAATAAGTACATTAGGATTATTGTTGTGAGACCCCTGTTACTGTTGTGTTACCGTTATAACCAGCGAGACTCTCTAGGTAACAAGTGAAAATCTTATGATCTCATTTTGAAAAGGCATGGAGCCTGTCACTGTTGGAAATTGTGTCGATGTAAGTGCTTACTCCCAGCGTTTTGTTTTGAAAGTCCTATTGCACACAAAACTTTTTATGTTTTTAATAACTTTTGCATTGACAGGTTCTGGAAAAAATATTACCGTTTTGTGAACTTGATACTTTAAAGACGGCTAGACTCGTTAATAAAACGTGGCTTGATGTCGCAAACAAGCAAATTTGCCTTCAAATAAATGAATACGTTCATAAGGAATGGATGACCACTGAGACATTGGAAAATGTTGCTCAGTTGCGGTGTGTTGGTGAACCGCAGTGCCGTTTGTTGGACATATTTGGAAACACTCTAAAGCATCTGGAACTGAAAGATATGTGGTTTCGGGGTTTTGAAGACTTTGAAAGCGTTATATTTCAAGATTTTCCAAATCTTAACGAGCTCAAGTTGGGTAACATTCAAGTTGGGGGTGTTTTTTCGCCACCTGAAGCTACTCATGCTTCTAATGTTGATGCAAGGATCGACCGGAGTGGTAGTAAGCTTTGCAAGTTTACGGTAGATTCTCTCAAGGATGATGGCCTTAATCGAAACTTTTACGACTTTTTCTTCCAACAATTTCCGAACATTAAGGTACTTTTTGATGCATTTAATTCAGATTTATGTGATGGTGGTTCAAACATTGAATATTTCAGTTTTTTTTATTATATTTCATTGACAAATGTCCAATAGAAACTTGAACATAATTCGAAAGGCAACAAAATGCTTCGGGAGTTGCTACTGTCGAAGCAAGTGATCATCCTTGAGCTCGAGTCAGTCAAGCTTTATAGAAAGGAGTATTTGGATGAAGACCTCCTCCCCGGAACCAGGAAAGCTTTGAAAACATTTATGGAAGGAATCGCCAGGACGGTGAAGCATCTTTATGTTGAGGTAGCGAAGAAACCAGTGGACCTTGTTGGAGCATTCGCTATGATAAATAACCCCCAGATGATAACTATTGATGTTCGCAAAGTGGACTTGATGACGTTCGGCAGTGGCTCATATGATCAGCTTCTTCACGTAACAATTGATCATCAATCACAGTCATCGTATGATTTTTTTGAAAAAATGCCAATATTACGAACAATCAAGTATGATCCCGTGGACGGAACGAATCCCAAACCATCAGTGTTTTCAGGCCAAGCTTGCTCTACCGTGGTCGATATAACTTTCACTCATGCAATTGTTTTGGAAAAGTGTGCTAATTTACTTCAATTGCTTCCATCAGTAAAGAGTGTAACGCTTCATGATCGTCCTTTGTTTATGATGGACTACTTGCGTGGTAGCTTACTACGTTTTCCAGAGTTACTTGAAGCCATGAGCAAGAGTTTGCCTGCCTTATCTACATTGAAGCTTTTTGGCCCATGTGGCATGAACCGAGAGCTGTATCCTGAGGATGATGATGCTACTTTTGATGATTATGGGAACGTTTGTTTGGGAACCTTGGAAAGGTTGGTGTCAGTCTTTCCAGGTAAGTAATGAAATACATAATCGTGGTGCCAAAAATCTTGCTACTGATATTTATTTTTAAATCGGCTCGTGTTTTGTTCATTAGAGTTACAAGTTTTCGATCATACTGACGATTTGGACCGTGCCGCAAAGGAGGTTGAAATCTGGGAAGCCAAGGAAATCGAAGATGCAAGAATTGAGAAGGAGTACCGAGCTAGAAAAAGGATGCGCGGGGATTACGACATACCAAGAAATTCCGATTATGAAGACTCTTCTTCAGCTGACTCTGAATCTGACACAACTGACGATGATGAAGAGGATCAACTGGGTGGTGAGAAAGTTCTCTCACAAAGGGTTGGATATGGAAAAGAGGCAGTGGACTTGTTGCTAAGCCTTACAAATTTGCGTGTTCTACGTCTTCAGCGAGCTGTGGTAAACATATGATATCAAATAGCATTACGTATGACAACCCCTTAAGAAAAATTTTTTAAAAATATATTTCGTGGTCTCAATATGTAGATGACACAGTCGCAGCTGACCCTGTTACAGAACAAGTTGTCCGTGTTAGATGTCAAAGAGCTTCATGTGCACGGTTGAAGAGTTCAAGAGCAAGGGTTTTACTATTTACTGCTACGATCGCTTCGTAAAATCAATTATTTCAGTTTTCAGTTCTCTCACACGATCAACGTACTTCAATTTGCTAACTCGATATTGTAAAATATTAAAGAAATGGTAGTTTTAAATAAATATGGGAACGTAACCCATGGACGCGAAACGCTGCATCTTTTATGTATTGTTACTTTGCTCATGTTTGTACGTTATTCTTGCTACAAATATTTCAACAAGCACTAAAAACGAAGTGGCAAGTTAGCGCATATAGAAAGGCATTGCAGTCTATTAGTAGTATAGACCATTTTTGTCTACTGTTATACCTAAATGATAAGGTGTTCCCGAAAACCTTTGAAAACGTCAGGATGTTCGCGGGTATCATTCTTTGCCGGTTTTGTTTCGCATTTTTTGTTAGAATAGATAAGGCTTACTCATCACGTAACAAGAGGTAATGTCTTTTGGCTGGATAACTAATACAATATAACTTGAATCCCGGAAACTTTTGAAAAAGGGGTTTGTGATAGTCACGTTGTCCGTTTCTGGCTTCATTTGGCTGTAGTCTCCCCTCGTGAGCTCTCCGTTTCTTATCGCAGTTCTCAAAAGTGCAATTTTCTTCTACGGTAATTTTTTTTCGATTTTGGCAGTGATCAGTTTCTGACAGTGTGAACAGGAGGAACACCAAAAGGCGAATGCCTGAGCTTGCGTCTGATAATTTGTGGCCAACTGCGCACTCTTCCTAGCCCGCAGTAGTGTTATAGGAGTCAGTATTGAGATCCTTATTTGAGTATATTTGACCACAATCTTTTGGGATCATACATTTCAGTTGTTCCTGATTTTGTGTTTTTTTAACCGAATCCCGAGCAAGCATCTCCTGGGTAAGTATTCTAACACAATTTACTTGAATATGTAAAACTGTTGAAAAAAGAGAGGTGATGCTGTGGTTTGCCGTTACTGGCTTTAGTCTGGTGTAGTTTGTCTTCGTGTGCTCATCTCTTTTGATTCCGTTTTTAAATTTATAATATTTGTTCGTGGAATTTCTAGTCAATCTTGCCAGTGACCAGTTTATGACAGTGTGAACAGGAGGAAAGCTAAAACAAGACTGACCGAGTTTTATATTTAGTGGATTAGTGGCCGACCGCGTTTACGAGCAGCCTGTGCTAGTCTCGAAGCCGCCAGTGTCACCATCCAAGCTTGAGTCAGTTCCGAAAATATTTCATTTGGTAAGGTTACTAATATAATTTAATATGAATGTAGAAAACCGTTGAAAAAAGGTTAGTGATGGTAAGCTTTCCGCTTTCTGGTTTCAGTTTGTTCTTGTTTCTCCTCGTGTGCTCTCCGGTTTTTTACTGCCGCTCCCAAAAGTGCAATTTTCTTCTGTGGTATTGCTACTCGATTTTGCCAGTGATCAGTTTGCGACAGTGTGAACAGGAGGAAGACCAAAACGCGACTGCCCGAGCTTACGTCTCTTAATTTGTGGCCGACTGCGCACTCTTCCCATCCAGCAGCTGTGTTGTAGCTTTCAGTACTGGAACGACGAAACGTGATTTCAACACTGTCTTAGGCCTTCGGTTGGCAAGTTCAGATTGAAGTTTGTGTGATTCACGAGAAATATCGTAGTCGACTTATTTATCGGGTGAGTAGGATTAAGTTGATAACATTCACGGATTATTAATAAATTGTTACATGACAATAAATTTTAATTATTTCCTTTTGCCACTTACAGTTCAAGTCAATAAAACTTACGCTCAAAATGTTCCTCTCGGGTAGCGACATGCCGAACATTCCGTTCGAGGAAGTCGTTAGGAGGATTGAAGAGTCCACCAAGTTTTCGATTGCGGATTTTCTCTTATTAGGGAATACATGGAACTTCATCGACATTGGTTAGCATTAAAACCGCATTTTCTGTTACAGCTATTGGCGTGCATTGTGAAATGAGTATCTTATTATTCCCTAGGTGGCGACATTCCGGCTTTCGAGTGGTTAGCAACCGAGTTGGACTATGAGAAGTTATTTGCTGGCGTTTTCGAACTCCAAGATACTGACTTTCGTTTGGCGGTCAAGCTCGGAAACGTTTCTGGATGTGAATTGCTCCTGTTTGTCACATCTTCTAGCAGCATGCCATCGGACTCTGCATCCGTCAATGGTAGGTTACCTAAAAAAAACATTAAAAAATGAATAATGGACTTGGATGTTTCTGGTGTTTCTTTACAGGGCCTCATGAGGAAGTTGACGTTGATGCGATCATTCGTCACTTGAGACTATCCTTCGAGGAGGTGGTGAAGGAAAGCTGTGGAGAGACTCAAACAAGTTTTGACCTCAATGGAAGTGATGGAATGAGTATTTTCGCTGCTGACTGGAACAGTCTGGGGGACGCATTTGGAAGAAGGTTGTCGTCACCTGACTTCTTTGCGGAAGACATGTACCCCAGAGGAAGCCGTGCATATTTTGCAGCGAGAAAAATAGGTGCGTTTGCTGAAGCCTTTAATGAATTGTGCTTAAAGTATTGAAATGAAAATATTTTAAAATCTTCAGGGGCAACGGAAGAGTGGAACACGGCCACCGACATCCACTGCCACTGTCTTCCTAGAATTAAGCCACAAAACGCCATAAAAAAGTACGTCAGAGTGGCAATGGATCATGTCCTGGAAAACGGACATTTATGGTTTCCAGAGAGGCACGTTGACACACGCATTGGTGAAGCGGTCAACGTTGGCTTGCTGAATGGTTGCTCCAACCGCTATTACCGGCAGTTAGTAGGGGAAACCCCCATCGTTGCACTGCAGCAGACGTACATGCTGTTTGAAGGTCAATTCGCGACTACTTTGTAAGTAAAGTGATTAAAATGTCTACTGACTATTGTTTGAATTTTTTTTCTTAAAAATTTCATTGGTTTTGGCAGGTTTTTTCGGAAGCCTTCTGTAGCTAAAGACTTGCTTCATCATTTGGCAAGGAATCTTGCAGTAGAAGGTAGTGAAGTAGAAACAAGTAGCACGCTGAAGGATATGGACGTGCTCCAGAAAAGAGTTGACAGTGTGGAACGGGCGGTCGAAGCTGCATTCTCTCCCGGCCGAAATCACGCTACTCGGACTATCCTAGTGTATAGTGAGGACTGTAACCACTCGTTACGAATGGCCGACCTGTTTTGGAACGCAGAACTCGCCGCGAGAAGGTTCGCAGTTCGACACAAAATGCTGTCTGGACTCAACTACAACATTACGCCATTGCTTCCGTATGTAACGTCCTTGCTTGAGGTAACTCGCAAGCTTTTCCAGACAGTTCGGATGGGGATAGAGGAGTTTAAGGCGTTTTTGGCAAGACCTCGCGCAGTGGAGGAGAGGGAAATAGAGGACGTCAGCTCTCTAATTTCCGAAACAGCCGCAGACATTTATGTGTCGGAATCTCTTCTGCGTCGTGCATTGATGGGAAAGTTTGCTGATGGTTCTGATCGAATACTGGAGCCATATCTTGACATGAATAGGATGACGGCAGTAGGGCTGTGCAGTTGGCCCTTTAGCGATGACGCAATTTGGTGGAATGATGACCTTGGAAAAGTGTGTACCTCCGTCCAAATTGCAGATTTGATTGGGTCACTTTCCAACATATTCGCCGATTATTGCCACCGTGCAAGGATATTGGAAGGTAGCTGGCTGGGAGCTGCAGGGGTTATCGATTCCTCACAATGTTCCAGTTCGGAAGACCAACCCGATGGCATCATCTTTAATGCAGAAGGGACGGGCAAGAACAGGGACGATAGTCCAATAACACCAAGGATTCACCATTTGCCTGGCCAGCAAAACCTATTTACTGACCTGCCTATTAATTTTGTCCCCCTACGTAATCCTTTCCCTAACTCCCCTCTCGAACCTGAAGTTATCATTCATCACGCGGCTCAGGTATTTATTATTTCAAATCATAATACTAGTTGATATTTTGTATTAAAACTTTTGGTGATTTGGTTAACTAATACGGTTTATTTTTTTATTTTGATTTTGGAATAGCATTCAATGGTTAATGAAAGAGGAGAATTGGTGTTAATAAGGACAGTGACTGGTTCATTCCATACCCGTGATACCAATGATGGGATTACTGATAATAGTGAACGTACAGTAAGTCAATCCGATTCTCGTGTTCACAAATAAATGAACAAACTTTTCCTACGCCACCATATAATATAATACTAAACTCTGATGGCTCGTAGGTTCGTATTGAAGAAGTTTCTGATGAAGAGGAAGAGGAGGTCACAGTTTCAGCAACCCAACCTCAAGATGGCGTTGTGAGCCACAGCAGAAACTCCTCTGACCCAACATATGAGGAGGTTGCTGTTGAAAGTGTGACTCCTTCAATGGACGTAGAGGATGAGGTGCCCAGCGTTGCTAGCGTCAGCTGTGTGTTAACGCTCTGGAGAATGATTCCTGGGCATACTTGTAGGAAAAAGGCGGACAAACTGCCAAGAGAAAAGAAGGCTGGGCGGTTTAGAAGAGCTTGCCGCTCATTTTTCAAAAAAATATGTTGTTTATAAGTAACTTTCTAGTCGTTATCTCTTATCTTAACGTTTTATTTTTAATCTTAATTATCTCTACATTATATATGTATATGTTTTTTAGTTATATACTGCTTTGGCTTTAAACTATATATATTCCGAATACTTTTAATTATCCAACTTCAGAATGTTTTTATCCTTTGACTGAGGAATAACCTCATTTCTCCTGTTATTGCTATCAGAATAAAGAGTATTCGTTCCCTTAAAGAACTTATTTTGCATAGTGTAGCTTCACTTCATTATAAATACAACACCTCATGAATCACAATTGAGGTGACGATAAGCAGATTCCATTACTTATCAGTAAAATAGGGCTACGTCAAGAATACATGACGAAGAAATCGCTTAATACTTCTGATTAAATTTAACTTGCGGGGACGTAAACTGGTGGAAAAAGAAAGGCTGTACTAGCAGTTTCAATTAAAGATTACAGATTAATTTTAGCTTGCGGGGACGTTAACTGGTGGGAGAAAAAAGGCTGTACTAGAAGTTTCAATTAAAGCTTACAGATTAATGTTAACATTCCGGGACGTTAACTGGTGGAAGAAGAAAGGCGGTACTAAAAGTTTTAATTAAAGATTACAGATTAATGTTAACTTGCGGGGACGTTAACTGGTGAGAGAAGAAAGGCTGTTTTAGAAGTTTTCATTAAAGATTAAAGGTTAATGTTAACTTGCGGGGACGTTAACCGGTGGGAGAAGAAAGGCGGTACTAGAAGTTTGAATTAAAGATTAAAGATTAATTGTAGCTTGCGGGGACGTTAACTGGTGGGAGAAGAAAGGCTGTACTAGAAGCTTTATATAAAGATTACACATTACTTCTAACTTGCGGGGACGTTAACTGGTGGGAGAAGAAAGGCTGTACCCGAAGTTGTATTTAAAGATTATAGATTAATTTTAACTTTCCGGGACGTTAACTGATGGGAGAAGAAAGGCTGTACCCGAAGTTGTATTTAAAGATTATAGATTAATTTTAACGTTCCGGGACGTTAACTGGTGGGAGAAGAAAGGCTGTACCCGAAGTTGTATTTAAAGATTATAGATTAATTTTAACTTTCCGGGACGTTAACTGGTGGGAGAAGAAAGGCTGTACCCGAAGTTGTATATAAAGATTATAGATTAATTTTAACGTTCCGGGACGTTAACTGGTGGGAGAAGAAAGGCT